>CM040436.1:12649598-12674597 GCA_022702705.1 Papilionanthe hookeriana x Papilionanthe teres
TCCTTTGAAAACCTTAAACTTTGAAATTCTTGAGAGCAAAATCACTGATCATTATCGAGAGTTTTCTTAAATGATTACCGTCATTTAAGATGTAATTAACTATAGGGGCTTGCCCTTATAAGGAACTTTAAGAATGCAGATAAGATAAACACTGCTTAATTTCTTTGTATTAAGCAGGGGAACTTATCGGCTTATAAAATTGGTTCGCAGACCAAACGGTTGTCATAAATCTTCTAGTTTACTTAATCGAGCCCCATCGTCAAGCAGTGTGTCTATTCTTCAGGATAGATACACGGTTTGTGATGCGGTGCTCGTTTATATAAACTAATTGGGATGTGAGATCTGTTCGATATTTCATATCTTAAAACTTTCAAATTTAAAATCATTTTCAAAATCAAATACTAATTTCTAAAACTATATATATTTAAATTAAATTTAAAATCTAAAATTCGCCGACAATTTCTGTAGGCGACCCCTTTTTAAAATACAACATTCAACCTAAAAATATGTCGACACTCGTCCTTATAAACAACAAAGTCCATTCCATTGGTGAAGGAGAAGATTAACTTCGGTGCTGACATTTTCTACAGGGTAGATTCCAAACGTCAGTCCCGAATTATGCTGCCTTTTGTCGCAATACTTAGAACGAAAAAGAAAGAGTCCGAACACATTTTCGTTTATCTTAGTGTATTTGTGATTTTTTTTTAAAGTTCGTTTATTAGAAGATTGTTTATTAAAGGATTTGTTTATTAGGAATGAAGTGATTTAAAGGATGAAGGTTTATAGAAAAGGTAAAGGACCCGATTCAGAATTGGAAAGGAAGAGAAGGTCTCGTAAGACTTCTCGACCCGAGGGACCGCTCCTAAGCTAACACCTATTGGGGGTCCACCTTGCATCTTTGGGAGGCGGAATGATTCCGGAACCTCTCTATTTAGGCGTGTCTAAACAGTGGCCCCAGAATCCAAAAGGAGCTTACTATACTCGTTCAAGGTAGAAATGAACGTGGTATGCCAACGGAAAGAATGGTAGTTTGGTCCACAATGGACATGGAATCATTACCGATTTATGAAAGAAAAACCATCTGATCAGAGTAGAGTGAGGAACTAGTCCCCAGCGGAGTCGCCAGAAATTGTCGGCATATTTTTAGGTTTGTGTGTTGTATTTTTTAAAAAGGGGTCACCTACAGAAATTGTCGGCGAATTTTTCAGATTTTAAATTTAGTTTAAATATATATTATTTGGAAAGTAGTGTTTGATTTTTGAAAATAATTTTTTAAGTTTGAAAATTTTAAGATATTAAATTGAACAGATCTCACATCCCAAATAGTTTATATAAAAGAGCACCGCACCACAAACCGCGTATCTATCTCGAATGATAGACACACTGCTTGATGATGGGGCTCGATTAAATAAACAAGAAGATTTGTGACATCCATTTGGTCTGCAAACCAATTTTATAAGCAGACAAGTTCCACTGCTTAATATAAAGGAATTAAGCAGGGTTTATATTACCTGGGTTCTTAAAGTTCCCTATATGGGCAAGCCCCTATAATTAATTACATCTTAAATGATGAGAATTATTTAAGAAAACTCTCGATAATGATCAGTGGTTTTGGTCTCAAGAATTTCAAAGTTTAAGGTTTTCAAATAATTGGATTTTGGAAATTTCAATTGGGAATGTATCAAATTTGGAACAGTTTTTTTTTTAGGAATCCAATGGAGGAGAAGTAGAGGATGTCAAGGACCCAAAGTGAACTTCGGTGACTTCCCAACTATCCTATTGTTTGGCTTCAAGTTAAGAATTTATTTAATGTTTCAATCTTGCCAAATTTAATTAATTAGGACTTATATTTGTATGACATGATCACATAAATAGCCTCAAAGATGTGAGAATTTAGGTCGTACCAAACGACTACCTCGGAGTCCTAAGACCAGTTAGGGCTTAATTTGCATAACACAATTGTGCAAATGCCTAACAAAAAGTTGAGGATTTATGTTGCACTAAGCAAACTACCTCGAAATCCTATGTCTTGGTTATTTAAACTAAGAGAGGTTTAGCTGATGTAGATCCAAGTTTTGCTGACGATGATGGCCGTGCTGCCCACTATGCTCCATGCTCCTTATTGTTGTAGAGGTTTACTTTTAGAAAATGAAAATAAAGAGATGAGAGAAGTGTTTTGGTTTAGAAAAGAGTCTCAAGGTTCAAATGTCTTAATGTTTTTATTAAAACAAATCTTAAAGTTGATTAAACAGAACCGATTAAGATCCCACGGTTCGGTCATCCCGACACCGTTATTTTCATCGGATTCACTTAGTCCAAATAAATTTGTTAAACTCAACTAAATGAGTTCCCCACTTTTATTTAGATAGTGGGAAATCCTATTAGCAACACGTGGGTTGCATCATCCGTGGTATTCCCGATCATCCAACGAAACGTTTTAGTTTAGTTGTAGTTATAGTTTTGTTGTTCTGTATGTGATTAAATTTTGAGTTGTTTTATATTTTGAATGTTGTGGCGGTGGATTTTATCTTGTTGTGAATTTTAATTTAGTTTTGAGTTTCAGTTTTGTGGCTATCCTAAAAGTTTCAGTTTTCATGCAGGGTGACATTCTTGTTTAACATGCAAGAAAAATAAAGTACAACACAGGTAAATGAATTGCAATAAAATAAAAGTATACCTGGAGGGTCTTCTTGTCATTGCAAGCTGCACTTGAACATGTGTTAGGGCATTTAAATGTTTTCAACAAGTACCTTGGTAAAGCTAAGGGAAGGTTCTAGTTGTCTACCAAAATCATAATCTTATTACTACTCAATCCTTATGACGTCTAAGTTCTTGTGTTTTGTTTACGGATGATTTTTTTCACCAAAGAACAACTAAATTCAACTGTTCTTCTGAAACATCTCATCAAATTAAGAAAGTTCTTAGGACGAATCCTAAACATCTTTTCAATATTTCTGAGATTATTTCGAGTCTAAATGAATTTCATTACACAAGTGAATTAATTATCCAAGAATTTAGTTAAGTTTTAATTCTTGCTCAATGAACTAGGTTGTTTGATTATCCTATGAGTAACGTAACTTGTCACTTGATGCTTCATTTAAGAGTTATGATGATGAAAACCTTTAGGGGAATATTAGCTTGTTGAAGAAGTTAACCGTTCATAATTTAAAATTGGATTTGATGATTTAAAGTGATTTGGTTTAGTTATAAAATTTCAATTAATGATTTTAAGTTTAGAATAGTGTTCAAGTTATTTTAATTCAATTAAATCTTTATGTTTAAATGATCTTAATATTTAAAATTAGTTTTAATGTTTCAAATCTGCTTAGGTTGAAAAAGGTGTTTAAATTATTTATTTCATTAAATTTTGATGACTTGATTTGGATTAATTATAATACTTTAAGTTAATTTTAATTAGTTTGATTTTTATATTTTATTTATTATGAATTGTTTTAAGATTGATTTTTTATTTTTTTAATATTTCAAATATGTTTTAAATTTGCTTTCAAGTGATTTTAAATTAGTTTTAATTTAATTTAATTTGATTATTAAACCACTTAATGTTTGAGTTTTAATTTAATTCAGGGTTATTTTCCTTTTAATCATCTAATTATTAATTTCAATTATTATCTTATGTTTAATTAAGAGTTAAATATTATTAAAGTGATTGATTTAAGGATTTTAAATTTAGGAATTGATATCTTCTTAAGTCGTATCCCTAACCTTAATAATCCAAATTTTAATTGTTCTTCCAAAGTTTAAATCACTTAATTAAGTAAGGTTTACTTTAAATATTTTCAAGATGATTAATAGGTTTCTACCCCTTAATTACTTAGGTTTCACTCACCCAAGGGAAAATTAAGATCAGATAATTTACCCTCCCTTTGATTAGACCTAAATATTAATTAGGGTTAAAATCCTTTAATTACCTTTATGCCCCTTTAGGCCTATTTATTTCATAACTCATCAAATTAAGCTCAAATGAACTTAAAATTTTTATGGCACTTCACTCATATGTCAATTAAGATACTAGAGGAGAAAATGTGATTTTTCTGAATTTAATTTAATTTATGTATTTATTTTTGTGAGTAAATGAAGGTTTTCAATGAAAATTCAACAACATGACCAAGGTAAGGTTTCTGTCCTTAGGAAAATTATTGGATGTCTTTATTGATGGGACGACCACTTGAATTATTTTTGGTGATTTTTTAAATTATATTTTATTTATTATAATTATTTTGAGTTTTAGGGTATTAATTAATTATAAAATAAAATTAAAGTTGGAAAATGAATTTTAAATTTTTCATAAATCTCTCTAACCCCAAGGAACTCAGAGAAACAAATTTTATAATTTTCTTTTTTACTTTGATTTATTAGAATTAATTTAGTGAAAATGTTGGGAAATTCATTTTTTAATATTTAAAAATTATCTTAAGCCTTTAAAATTTAATTTCTTAACCTTGAGACTTGGGAAAAATATTTGGATTGTTTTTAAGTGATTAGGAAGAAAAATATGACATTTTTATGATTTTAATATTTTTTTGATTTTTATTATTGTTTAATTATTAAAATATTAAAAATATGGTTAAAAATCAAAATTTTTAGAAAATTCCAATTTTAATTTTCTTAGACTCCTCTGATATCAGAGAGCCCATAAAACCATTTTGGTGAATTTTTGAAGTGTATTTTGGGTTTATGAATTTTTTAATTTTAAAAATAGTCATGCAACTTAAATAATTCATTTAAAGGGTTAAATTATTTCCAATTAACTTTAAATTTTTTTGTGAGGTTCTTTGTATCCTAAATGACAGTGGAGAATTGATTTCAAGTAATTTTGATGTGTGGTTAATACTAATTAATTAAAACTCAGTTTTGGGTGTTTAGACCAATTAGGGTTATTCTTAAGGAATTAAATTAAACCATAATTTTCCTAGGGTCCTCTGGTCATAAGCTACCTCCTCTAATTTTCCTAGAATTTTCTAAGCAACATGCTAATTACTGGAATTAAAATTCCAACACAGAGACATAAAATTGGAAAATCAGTAACTTGCCATCGAGATGGCCTCTGGCCTTAGAAAATTCAGGGAATGTTCCCAAGAACAGAGGCTATAAAAGCCTTATGGTCTCATGCCATGGTGAATTGTATGCATGCATGGAGAATTAAAACACTGAAATAAGTAAATAATTAATTTAAAATAAATTACTCATCAAAATAACATAATTTTTTTTCCACACTGTTCACCTCTGGTCACTGAGCAAGAGGGTATTTTTATTTTACTTTTGTAATTTTTCTACACGAGATATGAATTTTCTAAGTTACGGGTATTTAAATAAATCAAAATACCCCTAATTTTCTACTTATCCGACGCGATGCCATGTCAACCTAGGCAGATCTGAAGCCCCACGCGGCACGCTCTCATTCGACGCCGCCTTCCACCTCAGCGCCACGTGGCCCGCAGTTCATGTCTCGTTCCCTAGTCCGACGCAATCTGGATCGTTCATTCGATACACGCACGAATGGACGACGTTCGTTCATCGTTCCTGGGCGCCCTAACCCGAGAGCCGTCCACACTAAAACCTTAAGATCTCCCTCATTTTTCCACCAAATTTCATGTTCTTATGCTCTATGGATTCGTCTCAACAAGACACACACATCTATACAGCTAACCTGCTATGAAATTGAGCCAAACAAAATGGAGAATTCACAGAAGCTCGAGAGGAAGAAGAAATTCAGACCTTTGCCCTTAGAAGTGAAGCTTCAATCAAAGAGTTGTGGCACCTTCGATTGAACCCAAATAAGCTCCAGATTAAGTCTCTGGCTCTGGTGAATTGCCTAGAACCAATTTCCACCAAGCCCAATTTCAAGCTTGGCCGATAGAGAGAATGGTGGCTTGGAGAGGGGCTTTTGCGAGGGAACTTCTTCTCTTGGTACGAGTGAAGGTGTAGAGTCGATCAATTTTGGGATTGGCTCGCTTTGTAGTGAAGTGTTCGGTTTTAGGCTTGAAATTGAACTCGAAATTGAGCTCGCGAGAGGGAAATTAGGGTTGGATTTCGGTGGGTATCAATTGCTGCTATGCTTAGGAGAGGGGTCGGAATGATTTTGGCGAAGTTTTGGTATGATTTTGTTCAGCACCTTCTTTGGCCGAGAGGTGGTGGGGTTTAAATAGACATGGATGGAGGGCTTCCCCGAGGGGTTTGAAGGCTCGGATCAACTGCTCAGGGCAAGGGAAGAACAGCTGCAGAGACCATTGGCCATGGGACGGCTCGGCCGATTCAATTTGAATTTTTGAATCAAATGGGTGCCCTCGGCACGGTTTTCCAGACAGTCCGGGGTGGTGGTCCGGCCGGAGTCGGGTCACCATCGACTCGGTGGGGTCGGGGGTTGAGTTTAGTGCGAGCGATGGGTATTGGACATGTGTAAAGAGGTTTGATTTAAATGGTATGGGGAAGAGCTCATTTTGGGCTTGGTTTGGTCGACTCATGGAAATGGGCTTGGTGCACCCTCACATGACCTAGTTTTGGGGTGAGGGAATCATTTGGGTCGGCCGAGGGAAGGTGGTGAGGTCTCTATCCATGGTGATGTGGCTAAGCTTGGTTTAGAGTGTGACATGAATAAGGTTAAAAAGGATTAGTGAAGGATTAAGAAAGAGCCTCCTCCTTTTGCCATTAATGGCTTGGTGATGTGTAAAGGGGCTCCCAAGGCTTGCATGTGGCTTATGCATGGCTCCATTTGGCTTAGGGATGGCTTGGCTTGGTTTCATGGAAGTGGGTTTTGACATTTTTGGCATTCTCGTGGAATTTTTCATGAGGCTTAGTTTAGAATTTGATAATGAATTTGAACTTAGGGAGTGATTTTAGATCAAAGGGACGATGAGGGGAAATTTCATGTGGGCTTTAGAGCCAATTTTGGGCTTTTGGATTTGATGAAAGATTGGCTTTTAAATGTCTTATGGAAGTGGGCTTTTATGTTTTAAAATGAACTTTTGAATGAATATTTTGTAAAAGATTATGCCAAATAAATGTTTCATTTAGTTTAGGGATGTGTTATGAGAATTTTTGAAAAATTTTTGTGTCATTTGGAGTTGAAATGAGTTTAATTTGGGTCTCTTTAATAATTGGGTCAAAGTGGGTCAAATTGGGCTAACTTGGGTTAAGAATTAGGCTAATGTTGCTTTTGATGTAAAATTAATGTTGTAAAATGTTTATGGAGGTGTAACAAAGAGTTACCAACTTTGTTAGGGTCTTAATTTTGGGATTTGGCCTTGTTTGGGTTCATGATTGGTTTAGGCAAATTTAGAGAATTTTGGCTTGGGTTAGGCTTGGGTGAAGTTTGAGTTCAAATTTGGGGCAAATCAAGTTATTTTTTTATTTATGGGGGTGTTGGTAAGGTTTTAGAAAAGATTTGGGGCTAATTGGAGTTTAGTTAGGTTGGTTTGGGCTAAGTTTAGGTCATGGGCCAAAATTGGGCTTTAAGCTTTAAATTGAAATTGGATCAACATGTTGATAAAATTGTATTTGTATTTGGTTTAAATTAATATTGGGGATATTGAATTGAAGTTTAGAATTGAATTGGATCAAAATTGGGATCAATTGGGTTGATTTGGTTTGACATTGGGTCAATTTAAGTTAAACAGGATCAAATTGGGGGTTTTGGTAAAAGTGAGCTAAATTGACAAAATTGGCCTATGGTGTAGTTGAACAAAATGAAATTAGGAATATTTGGGAGTTTCTAGAATTTTTAGAATTTTTGGATTTTTCGGCTAAAGAGGGTATTTTGGGTATTTGGAGGTTATTGGGGGGTATTTTTGGAAATTTTGGTATATTTGGTCATGGATGATCAATTTGAGTATTAGAAAATGTTTAGGATTGATTTTGAGGAATTTTGGATAATTTAGGAAATTTTGCAAATTTTGGGCGACTTCAAGGGCATTTGGTAGGTTTGGTGGGTTTAGGGCCCCGGGGGTCAAAAATTGAAATTTGGGAAAAATGAAGATTAATTAGGTGTGTATGAAATGAAACCATTTTGGTTGAGCCATGAAGCCATATTAAGCTCACAAGAGCCATGAGAGGACTCATCTTAGACATTCATTATGTTGTTCCTAACCCTCTTAGCCGGGGCTTAGGGGTTAAGGTCAATCCATATGAATTACCTACATGAGTCGAGGAAGCCGAGTGGGTATAGGTATGGTTTTTTAGGGTTTTAGGATGTGTGTGAGAATGTGGTATGTGCGAAGCTTACCCTCACCGGGGACCGGACCATCCGGGGTAATCCTAAGGCCGAAGATTCTATAGGAAACTCATCCTTTAAACCTCCACATTTGATTTTAACCCTCCAAGTGGCTTATGGGTTTACAATCAAACTTGTGGGGTTTGAAGGGAGACAAGAAGTGTTTGAATTTCTAAATGATGGGTCCCATTTCTCGTCCTCTAAGATAGTCAAGGAGAAGCCCTATGGCTAGATCCTAAGTACTAAGGAGAGAGAAGAGAAAAGACCTCATAAAAAATGAGGTCAACACTTCCAAGTAATACTGAAGTAAATCCAAGAGATAAGAATAAAGAGCATGTAAAAGCAATTCAATTGAGAAGTGGAAGAGAATTGGAAGGTAGAGTTCAAAAAAAATTGAAGTAGAGAAAGAAGAGATTGAAGAACTACAAGAGGACGCTTCGAAAGGTTTGAAAAGACCTATTTCGTCACTTAAGGAAGATTTGGAAAAACCACCATCTCTATTTCTTCAAAAACTTCATCAACAAAAATTGGATAAGCAATTTTCAAAATTCTTAGAGATATTTAAGAAGCTTGCAATCAACATTCCATTTGCTGAAGCCTTAGAACAGATGCCAGGCTATATGAAATTTAAGAAGCATATTCTCAACAAAAAAAAGGAAGTTTGAAGATAATGAGACAGTTGCACTCAGTGAGGAATGATGTGCAATAATTCAGAAGAAGCTTCCTGAAAAGCTTAAAGATCCTGGTAGTTTCACAATTCTATGTGCAATTGGAGACAGATTTTATGGAAAAGCTTTATGTGATTTGGGTGTAAGCATTAACCTTATGCCTCTATCAATATTTAAATGACTAGGATTAGGATAAATAACTCCAACTACTGTAACTCTGCAATTAGCGGATCGTTCGATCGCATATCCTAAAGGAGTTATAGAAGATGTTTTGGTAAAAGTGAATCAATTTATCTTTCCTGTTGATTTCATTGTGCTGGATATGGAAGAAGATAAAGAGATACCCATAATTTTAGGAAGACCTTTCCTAGCCACAGGCAGAGTAATGATAGATGTGCAAAAAGGGGAATTAACAATGAGAGTTAATGATCAGACAGTTACATTCAACATTTCAAAATAAATGAAATATCTGCAAGAGGTAAAGATGATGAATGTTATATGATAAATTTTATCAAGTATTTGAGTAAATGTCATTTCAAATCAACTTATGAAGAGAAATCTGAAAGAGAAGAATTAGAACATAAGCAAGAAGAGGAGTTACATCATTCTGAAGATTTTCATGAGGAAGATCTAAATTATGTTCATGAAAATTTTGAACAGTTGGACATAACTGAAAAAGATGAATCTTTTGGTCCATCAATTGAAAAACCTCCTAAACTTGAGTTAAAGATGCTTCCTTATCATTTGAAGTATATTTTTTAGGTAAGTCCTCAACTTTGCCAGTGATAATTTCCTCTCAATTAACTAAAAAAGTAGAAGAGAGTTTGTTTGAATTTTTAAAGAAGTACAAGAAAGCCTTTGGATGGACGATAGCTGATATTAAAGGAATCAGTACTTCAATTTTTATGCATAAAATCCTTATGGAAGATAACTGTAAACCTAGGGCTGAACCTCAAAGGAGATTAAATCCTATAATGAAAGATGTTATTAAGAAAGAAATTTTAAAGTGGTTAGATGCTAGGTTTATCTACCCTATTTAAGATAGTGCATGGGTTAGTCCTATTTACTGTGTTCCTAAGAAAGGAGGAGTAACTATGACAGTTAATGAGAAGAATGAGATTATACCAACAAGACAAGTTACAAGCCGACGAATATGCATTGATTATAGAAAATTAAATCTTGCTACTAGGAAAGATCATTTTTCACTCCCATTTGTAGATCAGATGTTGGATAGACTGGTTGGGCATAAATACTTTTCTTTTCTAGATGGATATACTGGGTACCACCAAATTCAAATTGCTTCTGAGGATCAAGAGAAAACAACGTTTACCAGTCCTTATGGTACGTTTGCTTTTAGAAGAATGTCTTTTGGTTTATGTAATGCCTCTGCCACATTTCAAAGATGTATGATGGCTATTTTTTGTGACTTAATTGAAAAAGGGATTGAAGTTTTTATGGATGAATATTTCAGTATTTGGAAGTTCATTTGAATCATGTTTAGAACATTATCTAAAGTTCTAAAATGCTGTGAAGAAATTAATTTCGTCTTTAATTGGGAAAAATGCTAATTTATGGTAGCAGGAGGAATTGTATTAGGGCATAGAATATCAGAAAAAGGTTTATAGGTAGATCCTACAAAAATTCAAGTTATCTTTAATTTACCTGTCCAACGAATGTAAAGGGAAATAGAAGTTTTTCGGACATGCTGGATTCTATATGCTTTACATTAAAGACTTTTTAAAAATTTCAAAGCCCTTATGTCATTTATTGGAAAAGGATGTAATTTTTTTTTGATGATGAATGCCTAAAAGCTTTTGAAACATTAAAAGAAAAATTAATTAATTCGCCTATTATAATTTCACCAAATTGGGAAACACCTTTTGAATTAATGTGTGATGCTAGTAATTATGCTATTGGTACTGTTTTGGGTCAGAAATATGATAAAATTTTTAAAGTAATTTACTATGCTAGTAAAACTCTTAATGAAGCTCAAATTAACTATACCACTACTGAGAAAGAGTTATTAGCTATATTATTTGCTTTTGATAAATTTCGATCATATTTAATTGGAACTAAATGTGTAGTGCATACTGATCATTCTGCTATCAAATATTTAATGAAGAAGAAATATGTGAAACCAAGATTGATTAGATGGATTCTTCTTTTGCAAGAATTTGATTTTGAGATAATAGATAGGAAGAGTGCTGATAATTGAATTGCTGATCATCTATCCAGGCTTGAAACTGAAAAATCTTTTGATGATAGTGAAGAAATTAATGAACATTTTCCTGATGAAAAATTGTTCACTATTAATGAGTGGCATATTCCATGATATGCCGACATTGTAAACTTTATTGCCAATGATATTTTACCATATGGTTTGACATACCAGGAAAGGAAGAAATTTTTATTTGATGCTAAAACTTATTTTTTGGACGACCCATTTTTATATAAACAAGGAAAAGATTTGATCATTCGAAGATGTGTTCCTTTAGAAGAAACTTATGAAATTATTCAAAAATGTCATAATTCTGATTATGAGGGACATTTTAGAGTTGATAGAACTGCTTATAGAATTTTACAATCTGGATTTTATTGGCCTACAATTTTAAAGATGTTAATGCATATATTAAAAATTGTGATCAATGTCAGCGTGTATGCAATATTTCTAGAAGAAATGAGATGCCCCTCAATTATATGTTCGAAGTTGAAATATTTGATGTTAGGGGATTAGATTTCATGGGACCATTTACACCATCTTTCGGAAAGATTTTTATTTTAATAGCAGTAAACTATGTATCCAAATGGATTGAAGCTATTGCTTTACCTCAATGTGATGCTCAAAGTGTTGAAAAGTTTTTAAGAAAGAATATATTTTACAGATTTGGAATACCAAGTGTAATCATAACAGATGGGGGAAGTCATTTTAGAAATGCGATTATGGAGAAGTTAGTAAAGAAATATCATATTAACCATCGCATTGTTACTGCTTATCATTCGTAGACAAGTGGTCTGGTTAAATTATCCAATCATGAAATTAAAATAATATTGGAAAAGAGTGTTAATCTAAATAGAAAGGACTGGTCAATCAAACTGTATTAAGCTTTGTGAGCCTATAAGACTGCTTACATAACTTCTATAGGGATGTCCTCAATAGACTAATTTTTGGAAAAGCTTGTCATTTACTTTGTTGAACTTGGACATAAAGCATATTGGGCTATAAAAGAGTTCGGTTATAGTTTGAAGGATGTTGTTGAGAAGAGATTATTGCAATTAAATGAGCTTGAAGAGATAAGGAATGAATCTTATGAAAATCTTAAGATTTATAAAGAGAAGATGAAATTATGGCATGATCGGAGGATTCTTACTAAAAATCTTGTGCTAGGACAAAAAGTTTTGTTGTATAATGCCAAATTGAAAATTTTTGCTGGAAAACTTAATTCCAAATGGATGGGTCCATTTATTTTGATAAAAGTTTATTCTTATGGAGCTGTGGATATTCAAGATCCTAAGACTGGCAAAATATTCAAAGTTAATGGTCATAGACTTAAACCTTATTTTTCAGTCGATCAACTTAAAACTAATGATAATATAATGTTAGGTCACTTAGAATAAGTTCTAGGTATGTCAGGTGTCGGCATTATTTTTTAGGTTGTGTGTTTTATTTTGAAAAGGGGGTCGCCTAACAGAAATTGTCGGCGAATTTTATATTTTAAATTTAATTTAAATATATATATATATATATAATTTAGAAAGTAGCATTTGATTTTGAAAATAATTTTAAGTTTGAAAATCTTAAGATATGAAATCAAGCTGATCTCACATCCCGAATAGTTTACATAAACGAGCACCGCACCACGAACCATGTATCTACCCAGAAGAATAGACACACTTGCTTGGTAATGGGGCTCGATTAAATAAACTAGAAAGGTTTGTGACATCCGTTTGGTCTGCGAACCAATTTTATAAGCCGACAAATTCCCTGCTTAATATGAAAGCATTAAACGGGGTTTATATTACACAGGTTCTTTAAAATTCCCTATAAGGGCAAGCCCCTATAGTTAATTACATCTTAAGTGATGGGAATCACCTAAGAAAACTCTCGATAATAATCGGTAGTTACTGCTCTCAAGAATTTCAAAGTTTAAGTTTTCGAGGATTAAATTTTGGAATTTCGATAGGGAATGGATCAAATTTGGAAGATTTTATTTTGGGATTTCAAAGGAAGAAAGGTAAGAGAAATCACAGATTCGAAGCGAACTTCGGTAATTTCCCAACTATCCTATTGTTTGGCTCGGATTTAGGAAAGTCATAATGTTTATTAAGTATTTTAATCTTGCTAATTTTAATTAATGAGGACTTATATTTATATGATAGAATCACACAAATAGCCTTGAAGTTATGAGGGTTTATGTCGTACCGAACGACTACCTCGGAATCCTAAGTCCGGTTAGGGCTTAATTTGCAATGCAAATGCCTAACAAAAGGTTGAGGATTTATGTTGCACTAGGCAAACTACCTCGAAATCCTATGGCTTTGTTGTTTAATTCTAGGAATGTTTAGTGAAGTAGACTCGGGTTTTTGCGATGACGATGGCCGTGCTTGCCCACCATGCTCCGAGCTCCTTGTTGTTGCAGAGGTTTAGTTATAGAATTCATAAATCAGGAGATGAGAAAAGTGTTTTGGTTTAGAGAAAATCTTAACTTCCAAGTATTTTTATGTTTTAATTAAAACAAATCTTAAAGTTGATTATAACAACACCGGTTAAGATTCCACGGTTCCATCCTTCCGGCATCGTTATTTTTATCGGATTCACTTAGTCCAGCAGAATTTGCTAAACTTAACTGAATGAGTTCCACACTTTCATTTAGACAGTGGGAAATCCCGTTAGCAACACGTAGGTTACATCATCAGAGGTATTCCCGATCATCCAACAGGACGTTTTAATTTAGTTGTAATTGTAGTTTTGTGTTCTGTTTGTGATTAAATTTTGAGTTGTTTTATATATTGAAATGTTGTGGCGGTGAATTTTATCTTGCAATGACTTTTAATTTAGTTTTGGTTTCAGTTTTAGGGACTATCCTAAAAGTGTGGGTTTTCATGCAACAGTTGTTTATCATACAAGAAAAGTAAGTGCGATGCGATTAATTAAATTGCAATAAGGTAAATTGCAATAAAATAAAAGCGTACCTGGAGGGTGTTCCGTCATCCCAAGTTGCACTTAAAACACAATTAGAATATTTAAGCAAGTTCCTAGGTAAAGCTAAGGGAAGGGTTATGGTTTTCTACCAAGTTCCTAATCCTATAGCTAGTCATTTCCTATGACGTCTAGGTCCTTGTGTTTTGGTTTGAGGACGATTTTCTTCATCGAAGAATAATTAAGTTCGATTGTTCTTATGAGTATACTATCATATTGAGGAAGTGCTTAAGAAGAATCTTAAACATCTATTGATATTGATAGGATTGTTTTAATCCAAATGAATTTAATCATACAAATGAATTAATCGTCCAGAGAATTCAAGTTTTGTTATCTTGCTTCAGATTAGCTAGGACATTTGAATATCCTATAAGTGAAGTAGCATTTCATTTAACGTTATGTTTAGGAGTTATGATAACCAAAGCTCTCGAAGGCAAATTGGTGTTGAAATGGTTTATGATTTAGTTTAACTTGATTAACGGGTTTAAATCCGGAATAGTGTTGAAGTTGTTTTATATTTAATTTCTTTATGTCTTAGGTGATGTTATTTAATTCAATTTAATTTAACTTTAATTTAATTTAATTTGGTTTAGTTTTAATTTTAATTTAATTTTGATTTCTTTTTTAATTTCAATTTTAATTTTAATTTCAATTTTAATTTTAGTTTTATTTGATTTTATTTTAATTTAATTTAATTTAATTTAATTTAATATGTTTTAATTTAATTTAATTTAATTTAATTTAATTTAATTTAATTTAATTATTTATTTTTTAAAACTTAATTTAATTTAATTTAATTTAATTTATTTGATTTAATTTAATTTAATTTATTTAATTTTTTTATTTAATTTAATTTAATCTTTAATTTAATTTTATTTTTAATTTTAATTTAATTGAAAATTTAAAAAGAGTTTAATAATTTAACTTTTTAATTTAATTTTAATGATTAAGTCCTTTAACATTTTAAAACTTAAATTTGAATTATCATTTTAATTAGGAATTAAATATTATTGAGATGACTAATTTAGGGATTTTTAAATTAAAGAATAAATCTCTTCCTAATAATATCTCTATTTTAATAATCCCAATTTTATTATTCTTCCAAATATAATCAAATATTTAATTAAGATTTATTTCAATTATTTTAAATTGTTTAGTAGGTTTCTACCCTTTAATTATTTAAATTTCAATCATCCAAATCAAATTAAGATCAAATATTTTACTTGTTAATTTTATTAAACCTAAAGTTTTAATTAAGGGTTAAAATTTTAATTATCATTTTGCCCTTCAAGCTTAATAATTTCATAACTCACTAAATTGAGCTTAAATGAACTTGAAATTTTTATGTGACTTCACTCATATGCCAATAAAGACATGAGAGGACAAAATGTGATTTTTCTGTATTTAATTTATTTATGTAATTATTTTTGGTGGAAAATAGGAATTTCCAAGGAAAATTTAATAATATGACCAAGGGAAAGTTTCTATCCTTAAGAAAATTATGGGACATTTCTAATGACTAGAGGACCACTTAGACTAATTTTAGTGATTTTTTGAATTATATTGTTTTTATTATAATTATTTTAAGTTTTGGAGTATTAATTAATTTAAAAATAAAATAAAGGTTGAAAAATGAAATTTATATTTTTCAAAAATCTCTCTAATATCAAGGAAATCAGAGAATCAATTTTTGAAATTTTCTGATTTTTCTTTGATTTATTACAATTATTTTAGTGAAAATGCTAGAAAATACCATTTTTTTTTAATTTTAAAATTAGCCTAGGGTTTTAAAATTTAATATCTCATTAAATAGACCTAAGAAAAATATGGGATTTGTTCCTAAGTGATTAAAATTCAAAATGTGACATTTTGGTGAATTTTATTATTTTTGTGATTTTTATTATTTTTTAATTATTAAAATATTCAAATAATACCAAAAAATCAACTTTTTTAGAAAATTAAAATTTTAATTTTCTTAAATTCCCCTGATATCAGAGAGGCCCCAAAACTAATTTGGTGAATTTTTGAAAAGCATTTTGAAAGTTATGAATTTTTAAAGTTCAAATTTACTAAATGGCTTAATCAACCAATTTAGTAGGGCTAACCAAGTCCAATTGACTTCAAATTTTTATGGTGGGTTCCTCTGATCCTAAAGGTTAGTGGAGAATTGATTTCAAGTCAATTTGATGTATGGTTAGCTCTAATTAATTAAGGAGCTATTTTGGGTGTTTAAGCCAATTAGGGTTATTTTAAATAAACTAATCCAAAATCTATTTTTCCTAGGGTCCTCTGGTCATAAGAGTCATCACCAAATTTTCCTAGAATTTAATTCACAACATGCTAATTATTGGATTTAAAATACTCAAAACAGTAACATGAATTTGAAAACTCAATAACTTCTCATAGGGATGGCCTGCGACTTTGGAAAATTCGGGGAATGTTCCCAAATTCGGAGGCTTCAAAAGGCCTATGGTCTCATGCCATGGTGAATTTCCTATATGCATGGAGAATTAAAATAATGCTGAAGGGAAATAAGTCATTAAAAATAAAATACTTGATTAAATTAAATAATTTCTTTTCCACATTATTCTCCTATGTTCACTGAGCAAGAGGGTATTTTTATTTTATTTTTCTGATTTTCCTACACAAAGTTATGGATTTTTGAAGTTTAGGGAATTAAATAAATCAGAAAATACCCTAATTTTCTATTTATCCACGCGGCACCGCGTCAACCTCGGCAGCTCCGAAACGCCGCGTGGCGCTCTCCGATTCGACGCCGCCATCTGACTCAGCGCTCCGGGGCCCCACTGTATCGTTCCGTCTCCTCATCCGACGGGATCCTGGCTGTCCGTCCGCGCGTGTATTAAATGAACGACATCCATTCATCGTCCCCAAGTGTTCTCACCCGAGAGCCCTCCACACTAAATCCCTAATATTTCACTCAATACTTAACGGATTTTAGTGTTCTTGTGCTCTATGGATTCGTCTTGAAGAGACGAACACATCTATACGGTGATCATGCATTGAAATTAAAACATTTAAAATGGAGAATCTCCAGAAGCTCGGGATGAAGAATTAGCTCATACCTTTGCTCGGAGAAGTGTGGCTTCAATCCGAGGGTTGTGTCACCTTTGATTGGATCCCGACAAGCTCCGGATGAAGTCTCCTGGTCCGGTGAATTGCCTAGCTATGAAAGTGACCACGGCCGATCACAAAGCTTGGAGGTCGGAGCAAGCTGGGTGGCTCTGGAGATGGGGCTTTCGGTGGGAAACTTCTCCTCTTGGTCCGGTGAAGGTGTAGGACCGGTCAATTTGAGGATTGGCTCACCGTGGTAAAGTGTCCCGGTTTTGGGAGAAATTTCGGTTGAGAAATTGGGTTCGTTGGTGGGGATTAGGGCAAATTGATGCGGGGATCAAGCTGCTCTAAGGATGGAGAAGGGTTTGGAACAATTTTGGTAGAGTTTCGACAAGGTTTGTGCAACTCTCCTCTCATGGCCGTGAGGGGGTCGGGTTTAAATCAGAGGTGGTCGGAGAGCCTCACGGGGATGGCCGAGGGGCGGGATCGACCTGCTCGGTCATGGGAAGAACGACCATGGTGGCCATTGGGCATGTAGCAGCTCAGCAAGGTGGAATTCCAAAGTTGGCTCACATGTGAGCTCTCGGGCGTGGTGTTTTCCGGGTGACAAAACCAACACGAACGTCCAAGTGACAAACTTAGGACAAAGTAGAAGATTGGGACAAAGTAGAACGTCCAAGTGACAAACTTAGGACGAAGCGATCAACAAAACCAACACGAACGTCCAAGTGACAAACTTAGGACAAAGTAGAAGACTTTCCGCTGAGGATTATCAAGTATATCTCTGAGACTGGAGATTCCTGAACTCTCGCTGGGGAAAGGGAAAGGAGGTGAATCTCAAATCACATAATCTGGGGGAATTTCAATTTCGATTTTATTTTGTTTGAATTTAAGTTTTGATGTGTGAGCTCAGATTTTAGTTTGAGTTTAAATTTAGATTGATGTTTCGTTAAGATTAATTTGAAGGGATTTAGACTTGAAATGAAAATTGGAATTTTTTGGTTTTAGATGTAACATCTTCAACCTCAAAAGAAAATTGAATCGATTGGATTGAATCATTACAATGAGGAGAGATCTCAGAGCAATGCGGTATTGGATGTAAAATCCTTAACCTCAAGAGTTTGATTTTGATGTATTTCATTGCAATAGGGAGAGAACCTAAAGCAATGCGGTATCGGATGTAAAATCCTTAACCTCAAGAGTTTGATTTTGATGTATTTCATTGCGATAGGGAAGGAATCCTAAAGCAATGCAGTATCGGATGTAAAATCCTCAACTTCAAAAAGTTTGAATTTGATGTATTTCATTGCAATAGGGAGAGAACCTAAAGCAATGCGGTATCGGATGTAAAATCCTTAACCTCAAGAGTTTGATTTTGATGTATTTCATTGCGATAGGGAAGGAATCCTAAACCAATACAGTATCGGATGTAAAATCCTCAACCCCAAGAATTTGAATTTGATGTATTTCATTGCGATAGGGAAAGGATCCTAAAGCAATGCAGTATCAGATGTAAAATCCTCAACTTCAAAAAGTTTGAATTTGATGTATTTCATTGTGATAGGGAAAGAATCCTAAAGCAATGCAGTTACGGATGTAAAATCCTCAACTCCAAAAGTTTGAATTTGATGTATTTCATTGCGATAGGGAAAGAATCCTAAAGAAATGCAGTTTCGGATGTAAAATCCTCAACTCCAAAAGTTTGAATTTGATGTATTTCATTGCGATAAGGAAAGGATCCTAAAGCAATGCATTTTCGGATGTAAAATCCTCAACTCCAAAAGTTTGAATTTTGATGTATTTCATTGCGATAGGGAAAGAATCCTAAAGCAATGCAGTCTCGGATGTAAAATCCTCAACTCGAAAAAGTTTGAATTTGATGTATTTCATTGCGATAGGGAAAGGATCCTAAAGCAATACAGTCTCGGATGTAAAATCCTCAACTCCAAAAAGTTTGAATTTGATGTAGTCATTGACTTTGCAAAGATTTGTAGTGTTGATTTGAAAAGTGTGGAATTTTGGTGTTTCGAGAATTTCATGAAAGTTGTAAAAGACTTTCATGGAAGGAAATAGATTAGGAGGGAATTGTTGACCTCATTTTTGATGAGGTCTTCTCTTCTTCTTTTTAGTGCTTAGGATCTAGCCTTAGGCTTTTCCTTTGACTATCTTAGAGGACTAGAATTGGGACCCACCTTTTAGAAACTCAAACCACTTCTTAACTCCCTTCGAACTCCACGAAACTTGACTTATAGACCCCTAATCACCTAGAGGGTTGAAATCGAATGTGGAAGTTTAAGGATGAGTTCCTATAGGACTCTTTGGCCTTAGGACCGCCTACAGGTGGCTCAGTGCAGTGAAGGGGCCGACTTACACACACACTACACTTATACACTACACTTTCACACACCTCCTAAAACCACACCCATACCCGACTTGACCTCCAGACTCATGTAGGTGATTCACATGGATGGTCCTTAACCCCTAAGCCCTTGGCTAAGAGGGTTAGGAACAACATAGTGAATGCCTCAAATGAGTCCCTTCATGGCTCATGTGGGCTTGATATGGCTTCATGGCTCAACCAAAATGATTTCACTCCACTTACATCCACCCGATCTTCGATTTTCCAAATTTTCAATTTTGACCCCGGGACCCTACACCCGCCTAGCCTACCCAAAACCCTTGAAATTACCCAAATTTTTCAAAATCACCTAAATCACCCAAAATTCCTCAAAATTGATCTTAAACATTTCCACATTACTCAAATTGATCATCCATACCCAAAATACCCCTCGCGGCCATGGGAGGAGAGTTGCACTAAACCTTGCCGAAACTGCGCCAAAATTGTTCCAAACCTTCTCCACCCTTAGAGCGAGTTGATCCCCGGTGTCGATTTGCCTCAATCCCCACTGACAAAACCCAATTTCTCAGCTGAAATTCCACCCAAAACCGGGACACTTCTCCATAGTGAGCCAATCCCCAAATTGATTGGTTCTACACCTTCACTGGACCAGTGGAAGGTGTCCACCAGCAAAAACCCCATCTCGAGGCCTCCTCAGTTGCTCCGGCCTCCAAGCTTTGTGATCGGGCTGTGGTCGAAATCCAACCTAGACAATTCACCGGACCAGGAGACTTCATCGCGGAGCTTGCTGGGATCCGATCGAAGGTGCAACAACTCTCGGATTGAAGCCACACTTCTGCGAGCAAAGGTATGAGCTAATTCTTCATCCCGAGCTTCGGAGATTCTCCATTTCAAATGCTTTAATTTCAATGCATGATAACCGTATAGATGTGTTCGTCTCTTCGAGACGAATCCATAGAGCATAAGAACATGAAAATCCATTGAGTATCGAGTGAGATATTAGGGATTTAGTGTGGACGGCTCTCGGGTGAGGACACTTGGGGACGATGAACGGATGCCGTTCATTAAATACACGCGCGGACGGACGGCCAGGATCGCGTCGGATCAGAAGACGGAACGATACAGCGGGCCCCGGGAGCGCTGAGTCAGATGGCGGCGTCAAATGGGAGCGCGCCACGCGGCGTTCGGAGATGCCGAGGATGACGCGGCGCCGCGTGGATAAATAGAAAATTAGGGTATTTTTTGATTTATTTAATTCCCTAAACTTCAAAAATTCATAACTACGTGTAGGAAAATCGGAAAAATAAAATAAAAATACCCTCTTGCTCAGTGAACAGAGGAGAATAATGTGGAAAAGAAATCATTTAATTTCATCAAGTATTTTATTTTTTATAATTTATTTACCCTTTGCACATTTTTAATTCTCCATGCATGTATACAATTCACCATGACATGAGACCATAGGGCTTTTGAAGCCTCTGAATTTGGGAACATTCCCTGAATTTTCCAAAGTCGAGGCCATCCCTATGAAGAGTTATTGATTTTTCAAATTCATGTTACTTGTTTTGAGTATTTTAATTCCAATAAATAGCATGTTGTGAAATAAATTCTAGGAAAATTTGATGATGTTCCTTATGACCGGAGAACCCTAGGAAAAATAGGTTTTGAGTTAGTTCATTTAAAACAACCCTAATTGGCTTAAACACTCAAAATAGGTCTCTAATTAATTAGAGCTAACCATACATCAAATTGACTTGAAATCAATTCTCCACTGACCTTTAGGATCAGAGGAACCCACCATAAAAATTTGAAGTCAATTGGACTTGGTTAGCCCCACTAATTGGGTTGATTAAGCCACTTAGTCATTTTAAACTTTAAAAATTCATAACTTTCAAAATACCTTTCAAAAATTCACTAAATTGGTTTTGGAGCCTCTCTGATATTAGGGGAATCTAAGAAAATTAAAATTTCAATTTTCTAAAAAAGTTGATTTTTAATATTATTTTAATATTTTTAATAATTAAAAAATAATAAAAATCACAAAAATAATAAAATTCACCAAAATGTCACATTTTAAATTTTAATCACTTAGGAACAAACCCCATATTTTTCTTAGGTCTATTTAGTGAGATATTAAATTTTAAAGCTCTAGGGTAATTTTAAAATTAAAAAAATGTATTTTCTAGCATTTGCACTAAAATAATTATAATAAATCATAGAAAAATCAGAAAATTGCAAAATTTGCTTCTCTGATTTCCTTGATTTCAGAGAGATTTTTAAAAAATATAAAATTTATTTTTCAACATTTATTTTATTTTTAAATTAATTAATATTCCAAAACTTAAAATAATTATAATAAAAATAATATAATTCAAAAAATCACCAAAATTGGTCCAAGTGGTTCTCTGGTCATTAGGAATGTCCCCTAATTTTCTTAAGGACAGAAACTTTTCCTTGGTCATGTTATTAAATTTTCCTTGGAAATCTCTATTTTCCACCAAAAATAATTATATACATAAATTAAATATAGAAAAATCACATTTTCTCCTCTTATGTCTTTATTGACATATGAGTGAAGTCACATAAAAATTTTAAGTTCATTTGAGTTCAATTTAGTGAGTTATGAAATTATTAAGCTTAAAGGGTAAAGTGGTAATTAAAATTTTAACCCTTAATTAAAACTTTAGGTTTAATAAAAAAATCAACAAATAAAATATTTGATCCTAATCTGATTTGGATGATTGAAATTTAAATAATTAAAGGGTAGAAACCCATTAAACAATTTTAAAATAATTAAACCTTAATTAAATAATTGATTAAATTTGGGAAGAATAATAAAATTAGAATTATTAAAATAGGGATATTTTTGGGAAGAGATTTATTCTTTAATTTAAAAATCCCTAAATTAATCATCTCATTAATATTCAATTCCTAATTAAGGTGATAACTCAAATTTAAAATATATTAAAAGACTTAATCATTAAACTAAAATCAAATTATTAAACTCTTTTAAAAATTTCAATTAAAATTAAAAATAAAATTAAATTAAAAATTAAATTAAATTAAGTAAATTAAATTGAATTAAATTAAATTAAATTAAATTAAAATTAAAAGTTGAATTAAATTAAAGATTAAATTAAATTAAATTAAATAAACAAATTAAATTAAATTAAATGAATAAATTAAATTAAATTAAATTAAATAAATAAAATCAAATTAAATTAAGTTAAATTAAATTAAATTAAATAAAATAAAATTAAATAAAATTAAATTAAATTAAATTAAATTAAATTAAATCAAATTAAGTTAAAATTAAATCAAATCAAATTAATTTAATGTAACATCAAATCAAACTAAATTAAGTTAAACCAAATTAAATTGAATTAAATTAAATTAAAACTCAATTAAATTAAATTAAATTAAATTAAGTTGAATTAAATATAACATCACTAAAGACATAAAGAATTCAAAATAAATCTAAAATAACTTGAACACTATTCCAAATTTAAACCCATTAATTGAAATTAAACTAAATCACAAATCATTTGAACTCCAATTTACCCTCAAAAGCTTTAGTTATCATAACTCCTAAACAAAACATTGAATGAAATGTTACTTCACTCATAGGATATTCAAATGTCCTAGTTCACTGAGCAAGTTAACAAAACTTGAATTCCCGGACGATTAATTCATTTATATAATTAAATTCATTTGGACTTAAAACAATCCTAGAAATATTGAAAAGATGTTTAAGACTATTCTTAAGCACTTCCTCAATATGATAGGACATTTATAAGAACAATTGGACTTAATTGTTCTTTGATGAAGAAAATCGTCTTCAAACAAAAACACAAAGAACCTAGACGTCATAGGAAATGACTAGCTATAGGATTAGGAACTTGGTAGAAAACCATAACCCTTACCTTAGCTTTACCTAGGAACTTGCTTAAATATTCTAATTGTATTTTAAGTGCAGCTTGGGATGACGGGAAGACCCTCCTGGTACGCTTTTATTTTATTGCAATCTACTCTCTTGCAATTTACATTATTGCAATTTATTTAACTGCATTGCACTTACTTTTCTTGCATGATAAACAACTGTTGCATGAAAACCCACACCTTTAGGATAGCCTCTAAAGCCGAAACCAAAACTAAGTTAAAAGTCATTGCAAGATAAAATTCACCACCACAACATTTCAAAATATAAAACAACTCAAAATTTAATCACAGAGAGAACACAAAACTACAATTACAACTAAATTAAAACGTCCTGTTGGATGATCGGGAATACCTCGGATGATGTAACCTACGTGTTGCTAACGGGATTTCCCACGGTCTAAATGCAAGTGTGGAACTCATTCAGTTGAGTTTAGCAAATTCATCTGGTCTAAGTGAATCCGATAAAAATAATGATGCCGGAAGGATGGAACCGTGGGATCTTAACCGGTGTCGTTATAATCAACTTTAAGATTTTTTTAAATTAAAGTATTGAAAACACTTGGAAATTAAGATTTTCTCTAAACCAAAACACTTTTCTCATCTCCTGATTTATGATTTCTAAAACTAAACCTCCGCAACAACAAGGAGCTCGGAGCATGGTGGGCAACGACGGCCATCGTCGTCAGCAAAACTTGATTCTACATCAGCAAAACTTTCCTAGAATTAAACAACAAAGCCATAGGACTTCGAGGTAGTTTTCCTAGTGCAACATAAACCCTCAACTCTTCGTTAGGCATTTGCATTGTAAATTAAGCCCTAACCGGTCTTAGGATTCCGAGGTAGTCGTCCGATACGACAATAAACCCTCACATCTTCGAGGCTATTTGTTTGATTTTATCATACAAATATAAGTCCTAATTAATTAAAATTGACAAGATCAAAACATTTAAATAAATATTAGGACTTTCCTAAACTCAAGCCAAACAATAGGATAGTCGGGAAATTACCGAAGTTCGCTTCGAATCCGCGATTTCTCCTACTTTTCTTCCTTTGGATTCCCAAAACAAAATGTTCCAAATTTGATCCATTCCCTATTGAAATTCCAAACTTCAATCCTTTCGAGAACTTAAACTTTGAAATTCTTGAGAGAGAATTATTGATTATTATCGAGAGTTTTCTTAGGTGATTCCCGTCACTTAAGATGTAATTAACTATAGGGGCTTGCCCTTATAGAGAATTTTAAAGAACCCAAGTAATATAAACCCTGTTTAGTGCTTTCATATTAAGCAGGGGAATTTGTCGGCTTATAAAATTGGTTCGCAGACCAAACGGATGTCACAAATCTTCTAGTTTATTTAATTGAGCCCCACCGTCAAGCAGTGTGTCTATCCCTAGGGATAGATACACGGTTTGTGGTGCGGTGCTCGTTTATATAAACTATTTGGGATGTGAGATCGGTTTAATCTCATATCTTAAAACCTTCAAATTTAAAATTATTTTCAAAATCAAACACTACTTTTCAAAATTATTTATT
>CM040436.1:12675097-12779187 GCA_022702705.1 Papilionanthe hookeriana x Papilionanthe teres
ACCAAAGTGATTCCATTCTACTCAAATTTGATCAATTTTCATTTTTCCAAAATTTCAATTTTTGACCTCTCGGAGCCCTACACCACTAAACCTACCAAATGCCTTGAAACTACCCAAAATTTGCAAAATCACCTAAATTACCCAAAATTCCTAAAAATCAATCCTAAACATTTCCCCCCACTCAAATTGATCATCCATAGCCAAATATACCAAAATTTCCAAAAATACCCCCCAATACCCTCCAAATACCCAAAATGCCCTTCTTAGCCAAAAATTCCATAAATTCCGAAAATTTCCAAAAAATTTCAGAAAATCCCAAATATTCCCAATTTCATTTTATTCAACTACACCATCAGCCAATTTTGTCAATTTAATCCACTTTTACCAAAACCCCCAATTGGATTCATTCTTAACCCTAGTAGACCCAATGTCCCACTAAACCAACCCAATTGACCTCAATTTTGGTCCAATTATATTCAAAACTTAAATTCAATATCCCCAATGTCAATTTAGATCAAATCCAAGCCCAATTTGATTGATATTTGGATCCAATTTCAATTTGAAGCCTAAATCCCCTAAATCGGCTTAAACGCAAACCTAACCCAAATAGGCCCAAATCCCAAAATGAAAGCCCAAACAAAGTTGAAAACTCTTTATAAAACTCCCCTAAACATTTATCAACATTAATTTTACATCAAATCCAACCTTAAACAAACATTAACCCAAGATAAGTGAAAGTTAGCCCAATTTGACCCACCTTGGCCCCATTACCAAAAAGGCCCAAATTAAACCTATTTTAATTCCAAATGACACCAAACCTTCTCCAAATAACTCATGCCACACTCATAAACTAAATCCAACATTTTTTAGCTCAATATTTCACAAAATCTCCATCCACCAATTTGTTTTCAAATTTAAAAGCCCGCTTCCATAAAGCCTTTAAAAGCCCACTTTCCATCACATTCAAAAGCCCAAAATCCATCCCCAAGCCCACATGAAACCTTTTCTTCATCATTCCTTTGATAATCCTATTTTACCAAAGTCTTAAACCATCATGAAATCAACCCATTTGTAGCATCATGACAAATCCCATCAAAGGAATCCAAAGTTTTCAAAATTCCAAATAACCCTTTTACATGCAAGTGATCCAACCTTTTCCCAAGCCATGAGCAAGCCAAATGAAGCCATATGCAAGCCATGGGGAGCCCTTTCCACATCACCATGCCACTTATGGCAAGAAGAGGGGAGCCTTTCCTAAGCCTTCACTAAACCGTTTTTAACCCCATCAATGATACACTTTAACCAAAATCGGCCACCTCACCTCGGATGGGGACTTCACCACACATGTGAGGTCGACCCAAATGATCTCACATCAACCCAAATCAAGCCTTGGTGAGTGAACCAAGCCAAAACCATGAATTGACCCAAAGTGGACAAAAAATGCTCCTTACACCCATGCCATTTAAATCCTTGACTTTACAAATGGCAATCCCAAATTGATTTCACCAAAATCAAACTCCGACCTCCCCTCCACCTAAACACATATTTTGAACCCACTAATCAACCCCCATGGCCACCCAAAGCTCCACCATAACCTTCCTTATTTAAACCCCACCTCCATGGCCAAGAGGAGGAGATACAAAGATTACCTTGGGGAAACTCTGCCAAATTGTTCTAAAAGCTTCTCCAAGCACTCCTAAGCTCAATCCAACCATTTCCAATTGAGGCCTCACCTCTTGGACAAAGGTATCAATTTTTTTCTCCTTCAACAGATCATGTTTTAATTTTTCGTAATTATTCACATGCTTTAAGTATATCATCACCGTATAGATGTGTTCTACTCGATCGGACGATCATTTTAAAAAATTCATTCAATTTCATTGAGAATCGAGGGAGATATCAAGGTTCGAAGTCGGACGGCTTTGAGTGAATAGAACAAGGAAAGAGGAGCGAAGAACTGTCCGATCAGGCATGTATCCAACGGACGACGCTGATGGAGTTGGACGGCAGCTTCATCCGTGAATAGGCAACCACGCCAACCAGTAGCAGCGCGACACGTGTCATTTGAGCGGGAAATGGATTTTTCTTTATTTATTTTTGAACCTAAACTTCAAAAACTCATAACATTTCATAGAAAACTCGAAAAAATAAAATAAAAATACCCTCTTGCTCACTGAAACAAGGAGAATAATCTGGAAGTGATTTCATATTTATTTGATGCACATTTTATTTTTAATTAATTAAATAGTGTTTTCAATCATTCAATTCTCCATGCATGTATACAACTCACCATGGCATGAGACTACAGGACTTTTGAAGCCTCTGATCTTGGGAACATTCCCTGAATTTTTCAAGATCATAGCCAATCTCTATAAAGAGTTATGTATTTTCCAAGTTTATGTCACTGTTTGTGATAGTTTAATTCCACAAACTAGCATATTACTTAGAAAATTCTAGGAAAATTTGGAGATGTTTTTTAGGATCAAAGGACCCTAGGATAATTATGGTTTGGGTTAATTCATTAAAAATAATCCTAATTGGCCTAATTACTCAAAACTCGAATTTTAATTAATTAGGGTCGACCACATATGGAAATGACTTGAAAACAATTTCGCACCGATCTTTAGAACTGGAGGAACCTCAAATAAAAATTCGAAATCAATTGGAAATGTTTAACCCCACTAAATGGATTAATTAAGTCACACTGGATAAAATTAAACTTTAAAAATTCATAACTCCAAAAATACATTTCAAAAATTCACCAAATCGGTTTCGGGACTTCTTCGATATCGGAGGAGTCTAAGAAAATTAAAATTAGAATTTTCTAAAAATTTTCATCTTTAAGCTTATTTTAATATTTTTAATAATTAAAAAATAATAAAAATCAAAAAAATATTAAAATTCATAAAAATGTCACATTTTAACTTCTAATCACTTAAGAACAAACCAACTATTTTTCCTAAGTCTCTACAATAAGATATTGAATTTTAAAAGCCTAAAACAATTTTTGAATTAAAAAATGAATTTCCAAATATTTTCACTAAATTAATTCTAATAAATCAAAGAAAAATCAGAAAATTATAAAATTTACTTCTCTGAGTTCCTTGAAGTCAGAGAGATTTTTGAAAAATACAAAATCTATTTTTCAACTTCAATTTTTTTAAAAATTAATTAATACTCCAAAACTCAAAATAATTATAATAAATAAAATATAATTCAAAAAATCACCAAAATTGGTCCAAGAGGTCCTCTGGTCATTAGGGACATCCCATAATTTTTCTAAGGACATTAAAATTTTCTAGGTCATGTAGTTGAATTTTCATTAAAAATCCCTATTTTCCATTAAAATAAATATATAAATTAAATTTAATTCAGAAAAATCACATTTTCTCCTCTAATGTCTTAATTGACATGTGAGTGGATTGACATAAGAATTTCAAATTCATTTGAGCTCAATTTAATGAGTTATGAAATAAATAAGCTCAAAAGGGCATAAAGGTAATTAAAGATTTTAACCCTTAATTAAAACTTTAGGTTTAATTAAAATGGAGGGTAAAATATTTGATCTTAGCTTTCTTGGATGATTGAAACTTTGGGAAATTAAGGAGTAGAAACCCATTAAACACTTTCGAAAATATCAAAATGGAACTTTAATTAATTAAATAATTTAAATTTTAGAAAGAGTACATTTAAAATTTGGATTATTAAAAATAAGGATATCGTTAAAAGGATATTTATTCTTTAATTTAAAAATCCCTAAATAAGTCACTTTAACAATATTTAATTCTTAATTAAAATAATAATCCAAATTAACAATTAAAATTAACAATTAAAACTAAAATTAAATTAAATAAAAATAAAAATTAAATTAAAAATTAAAGTTAAATTAAAATTAAAATTAAATTAAAAATTAAAGTTAAATTAAAATTAAAATTAAAATTAAAACTAAATTTAAATTAAATTTAAACTAAAATTAAATTTAATTTAATTTAAATTTAATTAAAACTAAAAATCAAATTAAAATTGAATAAAATTAAATTAAAATTAAATTAAAATTAAAATTAAATTAAAATTAAATTAAAATTTAAATTAAATTAAAATTAAATTAAATTAAAATCAAGTCAAATTAAATTAAATTAAAATCAAGTCAAATTAAATTAAATAAAAATCATTTAACAACAAACTTAAATGAAATCATTAAGAATTAAATCTAAAATAATTTAACACTATTCCAAACTTAAAATTATTAATTAAAACCTCATTATTAAATTAAAACACTTTAAACCATTAATTCAAACTTTTAATCAATTATGATTAAAATCCTTGATAAACCAATTTGCTCTTAAAGGCTTTAATTATTATAACTCTTAAATAGAGTATTAGGTGAGATGTCACTTCATTCATCTAAGTTCACTGAGCAAGAGACGCAGTTTAATTAAACTCCTAGATGATTAATTCACTCGTGCAACTAAATTCATTTGGACTCAAAATAATCCTAAAAATGTCGAAAAGACGTTTAGGATTCGTCCTAAGCACTTCCTTAATACGACATGATGTTTCAGAAGAACAATTGAATTTAATTGTTCTTTGATGAAGAAAATCATCCTTAAACCAAACCAAGAACCTAGACATCATAGAAGATGACTAGCAATAGGATTAGGAATTTGGTAGACAACCAAAACCCTTCCCTAGACCTTTACCTAGGTATCTGTTGAAATATTTAAATGCCTTAACATGTGTTTTAAGTGCAGCTTGGGATGACGGCAAGACCCTCCAGGTACGCTTTTATTTTATTGTAATTTACTTTGTTGCAATTTACTTACATGCATTTGTTGACCTCATTTTTGATGAGGTCTTCTCTTCTTCTCTTTAAGATTCTAGGATCTAGCATTTCAGCTTTTCCTTCGACTATCTTAGAGGACTAGAATCGGGACCCACCTTTTAGAAATTCAAACCACTTCTTAACTCCATGCAAACTCCACAAACTCGACCGTAGACCCCTAATCACCTGTAGGGTCGAAATCAAATGTGGAAGTTTAAAGGATGAGTTCCTATAGGACTCTTTGGCCTTAGGATTACCCCAGTGGCCCGGTCCGGTGAAGGGGCCGACTTACACACACACTACACCTATACACTACACTTTCACACACCTATACCTAACTTGACCTCCCGACTCATGTAGGTGATTCACATGGATGGTCCTTAACCCCTAAGCCCTCAAGCCAAGAGGGTTAGGAACAACATAATGGATGCCTCAAATGAGTCCCTTCATGGCTCATGTGGGCTTGATGTGGCTTCATGGATCAACCAAAATGATTTCATTCCACTCAAGTTTACCCAATCTTCAATTTTCCAAATTTTTAATTTTTGACCCCCGGGACCCTACACCCGCCTAACCTACCCAAAGCTCTCGAAATTACCCAAAATTTTCAAAATCACTCTAAATTACCCAAGATTCCCCAAAATCAATCCCAAACATTTCCACATCACTCAAATTGATCATCCATACCCAAAAATATCAAAAATTCCAAAAATACCTCCCAATACCCTCCAAATAACCAAAATACCCCCTCGACCCAAAAATCCAAAAATTCAGAAAATTCCCAGAAAATTCCAGAAAATTCCATATATTCCCAATTTCATTTTGTCCAACTACACCATGGGCCAATTTTGTCAATTTACCCTACTTTTGTCAAAACCCCCAATTTGACCCATTTTAAACCAAAGTGAACCCAATGTCAAGCCAAACCTACCCAATTGACCCAAATTATGGTCCAATTCAATTCTAAACTTCAATTCAACATTCCCAATACCAATCTAGACCAAATCCAAGTCCAATTTGATTGAAATTTGGATCCAATTTCACTTTTGGCCTTAAAGCCCAATCTGGACCCATGACCCAAACTTAGCTCAAACTCACCCAATTCAACTCCAATTAACCCTAAATCTTTTCTAAATCTTCCTTAGCATCCCCACAAGCAAAACACTAACATGATTTGCCTAAAATTTAGACCCAAACCCCACTCAAATTCAACCCAAAGCTAAAAGGCCCAATTTTGACCTAAACCCAAACCTAACCCAAATGAGCCCAAACCCCAAAATCAAAGCCCAACCAAAGTCAAAACCTCTTTGAAACACTCCCATAAACATTTCTCAACATTAATTTTACATCAATTTCAACCCTAGCCCAACATTGGCCCAACTTGGCCCACTTGGACCTATATTGGCCCATTCACCAAAAGAACCCAAATTCAACCCAATCCAAACCCAAATCACCCCCAATTTGCTTCAAGTCACTCATGACACATCCATGAGCTAAACCCAACAATTATTTGGCCCAACCTCTTTACAAAATTTCATCCCAAAATCCATTTTAAAATTCAAAAGCCCACTTTCCTAAACCATCTTAAAAGCTCATCTAAAACCATTTTAAAAAGCCTAAAATCTACCCTAAAGCCCACATGACATCTCCACTTGCCATCCACTTAATAAAAGCCATTCCCTAAGTCCTAAATTCAACATAAAATTATTCCAAATCAAGTTTCATACAAATTTCCATCAAATTACCAAAAAATTCCTAAAATCTATTTCCATGAAATTGACTCCACTTTTCCCAAGCCAAAGGTGAGCCATGCAAGCCATGGACAAGCCACATGAAGCCATGGAAGGCTTCGACATGTGATCAAGCCATTAATGGCAAAAGGAGGGGCCCCTTTCCTAATCCTTCTTAAACCCTTTTTTACCTTAAGCATGTCACACACTAAACCATGCTTAGCCACCTCATCATGGATGGAGACCACACCATTCTCTCTGGCCGACCCAAGTGACCCTTTTCAGCCCAAGACCAGCCTTGGGTGGTGAACCTAGCCCAAAACCATGGGTTGACTCATTTGAACCCAAAATGGTCTTCCCCCATTCCATTTCAATCCAAGCTCTTTACACATGGCATTCGCCAATTGCTTCGCACCAAGTCCCAGCCCCGACCCACCTCGACCTCGAGGGTGACCCATGCCCGGCCGGCCGGCCACCGTGCCGCCGGAAAACACCATGGCCGAGAGCTCACATGTGAGCCAACTTTGGAATTCTCCTCGCCGAGCCGCCCCATCCCCGCGCCATCAGTAGTTGTTCTTCTCTTGCCAAGAGCAGCTCGATCCCAAGCCCTAACTCTCCCCGGAGGCCCTCCACCCTCTCCTATTTAAACACCACCCCCTCTCGGCCATGAGAGGTGCTGAAACAAACCTTAAGGAAACTCGCCAAAATTGTTCCGTACTACTCCCCATACACAGAGCACTCGATCCCCACCGAAATCCCCCTGCCATTTCTTCTCTCGCGAGCTCAATTTCGGAGTTGAAATCCAAGCCCAAAACCAGGACACTTCTCCACAAGTGAGCCAATCCCCAAACCGATTGGTTCTACACCTTCACCGCACCAAGGGAAGGTGTCCACCGACAGAAAGCCCCATCTCCAAAGCCACCCAGCTTGCTCCAGCCCTCCAAGCTTTGTGATCGGCCGTGGTCGAAATCCCACCTGTGCAATTCACCGCACCGGAGACTTCATCCGGAGCTTGCCGGGATCCAATCGAAGGTGCAACAACCCTCGCATCGAAGCCACACTTCTCCGAGCAAAGGTATGGCCTCACTCTTCTTCCCGAGCTTCGAACATTCTCCATTTCTATCGCGTAAATTTCATCCCACATAAACCGTATGGATGTGTTTGTCTTCTCAAGACGAATCCATAGAGCATAAGAACATGAAAATCCATCGAGTATCGAGCGAGATCTTGGGATTTAGTGTGGACGGCTCTCGGGCGAGGACGCTCGGGACGATGAACGGATGCCGTCCATTCAATACACGCGCGGACCGACGGCTCGAATGGCGTCGGACCAGGAGACGCGCACGGGAGCCGCGGCCCGGGCCGCCGACTCAAGCGGCGGCGGCGAATGGGAGCGCGACGCGTGTGCGTTCGGAGATGCCGAGGATGACGCGGCGCCGCGTGGATAAATAGAAAATTAGGGGTATTTTCTATTTACTTCAAAAATTCATAATTTTGTGTAGAAAAATCATAAAAATAAAATAAAAATACTCTCTCGCTCAGATGAACAGAGTGAGAATAATGTGGAAAAGAAATCATTTAATTTCATCAAGTATTTTATTTTTAATAATTTATTTACTCTCGCATATTTTTAATTCTCCATGCATGTATACAATTCACCATGGCATGAGACCATAGAGCTTTAAGCCTCCGAACTTGAGAACATTCCTCGAATTTTCCAAAGTCGAGGCCATCCCTATGAAAAGTTATTGATTTTTCAAATTCATGTTTCTGTTTTGAGTATTTTAATTCCAATAAATAGCATGTTGTGAAATAAATTCCAGGAAAATTTAGTGATGTTCCTTATGACCGCAGGACCCTAGGAAAAATAGTGTTTGAAAGTTAGCTCATTTAAAACAACCCTAATCGGCTTAAATACCCAAAATGGATCTCTAATTAATTAGAGCTAACCATACATCAAATTGACCTGAAATTAATTCTCCACTGACCTTTAGGATCAGAGGAACCCACCATAAAAATTTGAGGTCAATTGGACTTGGTTAGCCCTACTAATCGGGTCGATTAAGCCATTTAGCCATTTTAAACTTTAAAAATTCATAACTTTCAAAATATCTTTCAAAAATTAACCAAATTGGTTTTGGAGCCTCTATGATATTAGGGGAATTTAAGAAAATTAAAATTTTAATTTTCTAAAAAATTTGATTTTTAATATTATTTTAATATTTTTAATAATTAAAAAATAATAAAAATCACAAAAATAATAAAATTCACCAAAATGTTACATTTTGAATTTTAATCACTTAGGAACAAACCCCATATTTTTCTTAGGTCTATTTAGTGAGATATTAAATTTTAAAGCTCTAGGGTAATTTTAAAATTAAAAAATGTATTTTCTAGCATTTTCACTAAAATAATTATGATAAATCATAGAAAAATCAGAAAATTACAAAATTTGATTCTCTGATTTTCTTGATATCAGAGAGATTTTTGAAAAATATAAAATTCATTTTTCAATATTTATTTTATTTTTAAATTAATTAACACTCCAAAAATTAAAATAATTATAATAAAAATAATATAATTCAAAAAATCACCAAAATTGGTCCAAGTGGTCCTCTCGGTCATTAGGAATGTCTCCTAATTTTCTTAAGGACAGTAAACTTTCCCTTGGTCATGTTGTTAAATTTTCCTTGAAATCTCTATTTTCTACCAAAAATAATTATATAAATAAATTAAATACAGAAAAATCACATTTTCTCATCTCATGTCTTTATTGACATATGAGTGAAGTCACATAAAAATTTCAAGTTCATTTGAGTTCAATTTAGTGAGTTATAAAATTATTAAGCTTAAAAGGGTAAAGTGGTAATTAAAATTTTAATCCTTAATTAAAACTTTAGGTTTAATAAAAAAATTAATAAGTAAAATATTTGATCCTAATCTGATTTGGATGATTGAAATTTAAATAATTAAAGGGTAGAAATCCATTAAGCAATTTAAAATAATTAAACCTTAATTAAATAATTGATTAAATTTGAAGAATAATAAAATTGGAATTATTAAAATAGGGATATTATTAGGAAGAGATTTATTCTTTAATTTAAAAATCCCTAAATTAATCATCTCATTAATATTCAATTCTTAATTAAAATGATAACTCAAATTCAAAATATTAAAAGACTTAATCATTAAACTAAAATTAAATTATTAAACTCTTTTAAAATTTCAATTAAAATTAAAAATAAAATTAAATTAAAAAATTAAATTAAATTAAGTAAATTAAATTGAATTAAATTAAATTAAAATTAAATTAAAATTAAAAGTTGAATTAAATTAAATTAAATAAACAAATTAAATTAAATTAAATGAATAAATTAAATTAAATTAAATTAAATAAATAAAATCAAATTAAATTAAGTTAAATTAAATAAAATAAAATAAAATAAAATAAAATAAAATAAAATAAAATAAAATTAAATAAAATTAAATTAAATTAAATTAAAGGAAATTAAATCAAATTAAATTAAAATTAAATCAAATCAATTTAATTTAATTTAACATCAAATCAAACTAAATCGAATTAAATTGAATTAAATTAAATTAAAACTCAATTAAATTAAATTAAATTAAATTAAGTTGAATTAAATATAACATCACCAAAGACATAAAGAATTCAAAATAAATCTAAAATAACTTGAACACTATTCCAAATTAATTGAAATTAAACTAAATCACAAACCATTTGAAAACCAATTTACCCTCGAAAGCTTTAGTTATCATAACTCCTAAACAGGATATTAAATGAAATGTTACTTCACTTATAGGACATTCAAACATCCTAGTTCACTGAGTAAGATAATAACAAAACTTAACTAAACCTCGGACGATTAATTCATTTGTGTAATCGAATTCATTCGGACTTAAAACAATCCTAGAAATATCAAAAAGATGTTTAAGATTCTTCTTAAGCACTTCCTCAATATGATAGGATATTTATAAGAACAATTGAACTCAATTGTTCTTCGATGAAGAAAATCGTCCTCAAACCAAAACACAAAGACCTAGACGTCATAGGAAATGACTAGCTATAGGATTAGGAACTTGGTAGAAAACCATAACCCTTCCCTTAGCTTTACCTAGGAACTTGCTTAAATATTCTAATTGTGTTTTAAGTGCAGCTTGAAATGACGGGAAGACCCTCCAGTGTACGCTTTTATTTTATTGCAATTTACTTTCTTGCAATTTACATTATTACAATTTATTTAACCGCATCGCACTTACTTTTCTCGCATGATAAACAATTGTTTCATGAAAACCCACACCTTTAGTGATAGTCCCTAAAACCGAAACCAAAACTAAGTTAAAAGCCATTGCAAGATAAAATTCACCGCCACAACATTTCAAAATATAAAACAACTCAAAATTTAATCACAAACATAACACAAAACTACAATTACAATTAAATTAAAACGTCCCGTTGGATGATCTGGAATACCTCTGGATGATGTAACCTACGTGTTGCTAACCGGATTTCCCACGGCCTAAATGAAAGTGTGGAACTCATTCAATTGAGTTTAGCAAATTCATCCGGACTAAGTGAATCCGATAAAAATAATGATGCTCGAAGGATGGAACCGTGGGATCTTAACCGTGTCGTTATAATCAACTTTAAGATTTGTTTTAATTGAAACATAAAAACACTTGGATTTTAAGATTTTCTCTAAACCAAAACACTTCTCTCATCTCCCGATTTATGACTTCTAAAACTAAACCTCGCAACAACAAGGAGCTCTGAGCATGACAGGCAAAGACGACCATCGTCATCACGAAACCTCGAGATCTACTTGACAGAAACTTTCTTAAGAATTAAATAACTAAGCCATGGACTTCGAGGTAATTTGCCTAGTGCAACATAAATCATCAACCTTTTGTTAGGCATTTGCATTGCAAATTAAGCCCTAACCGGTCTTAGGATTTCCGAGTTAGTCGTCCGATACGACATAAACCCTCACATCTTCGAGGCTATTTGTATGATTCTGTCATATAAATATAAGCCCTAATTAATTAAAATTGGCAAGATTGAAATACTAAATAAACATTAGGACTTTCCTAAATCCAAGCCAAACAATAGGATAGTCGGAAATTACCGAAGTTCACTTCGAATCCGTAATTTCTCCTACCTTTCGTCCTTTGAATTCTCAAAACAAAATGTTCTAAACTCGATCCATTCCCTATCGAAATTCCAAAATTCAATCCTTTGAAAGCTTAAACTTTGAAATTTATGAGAGCGCAATTATCGATTATTATCGAGAGTTTTCTTAGGTGATTCCCGTCACTTAAGATGTAATTAACTATAAGGACTCGCCCTTATATGGAATTTTAAAGAACCTGTGTAATATAAACCCCGTTTAACGCTTTCATATTAAGCTAGTGAATTGTTTCGCTTATAAAATCGTGTCGCAGACCAAACGGATGTCACAAATCTTCTAGTTTATTTAATCGAGCCCCACCATCAAGCAATGTGTCTATCCTTAGGATGTATACACTGGCTCGCGATGCGTGCTCGTTTATATAAACTATTTGGGATGCGAGATCGGCTTAATCTTATATCTTAAAACCTTCAAATTTAAAATTATTTTCAAAATCAAATACTACTTTTCAAAATTATTTATTTAAACTAAATTAAAAATTCACCGATAACTTCTGTTAGGCGACCCCCTTTTCAAAATAAAAACACACAACCTAAAAATATGCCGACAGCATTGTACTTTACTTTTTCTTGCATGATAAATAAAACTGTTGCATGAAAATCAAAACCTTTAGGATAGTCCCTAAACTGAAATCAAAACTAAATTAAAAGTCATTGCAAGATAAAATTCACCGCCACAACATTCCAAAATATAAAAATAACTCAAAATTTAATCACAAACGTAACAACAAAACTACAATCAGTAACTAAATTAAAACGTCTCATTAATGATCGGGAATACGCTCTGATGATGTAACCCACGTGTTGCTAACTGAGATTTCCCACTGGCCTAAATGTAAGTGTGGAACTCATTCAGCTGAGTTTAGCAAATTCATCCGACTAAGTAAATTCAATGAAAATAATCTGATGATTGGACGACGTAACCGCGGATCTTAATCTGTCTCGTTTAAACAACTTTAATATTTGTTTTAATTAAAATATTAAAAACACTCGATTTTAAGATTTTCTCTAAACCAAAACACTTCTCTCATCTCCCGATTTATGACTTCCAAAACTAAACGTCCGCAACAACAAGGAGCTCTGAGCATTGATGGGTAAAGCACGACCATCGTCATCAAGAAAAACTCGGATCTACTTCAGCAAAAACTTTCTTAGAATTAAATAACTAAGCCCATATGACTTCGAGGTAGTCATTTAGTGCAACATAAATCATCAACTCTTCGTTAGCATTTTCATAATCATATTATGCAAATAAAGTCCTAACCTGGTCTTAGATTCCGAGGTAGTTGTTTGGTACGACATAAACCCTCACATCTTCAAGTGCTATTCGTATGATCATGTCATACAAATATAAGTCCTAATCAATTAAAATCGGTAGGATTGCAATATTAAATAAACTCCCAAATCGAAACCAAACAATAGTGATTGTCTGAGAAGTTATCAAGATTCTTCTTAGATCCTCGCCTTCTCCTACTTCTCTTCTTTAGACTCTTAAAATAAACTCGTTCCAAATTCGATCATTTCCCTATCGAAATTTCCAAAACTCAAATCCTTTCAAAACCTTAAACTTCAAATTTTCGAGAGCAAAACACCGATCATTATCGAGAGTTTTCTTAAATGTCTTCTGACATTTAAGATGTAATTAACTATAGGGGCTCGTCTCTATAAGTGAACTTTAAGAACCTGTAGTAATATAAACCATGCTTAATTTCTTTATATTAAACGAGAGAATTTGTCGACTTATAAAGTTGGTTCGCGTACCAAACGAGATGTCACAAATCTTCTAGTTTTTTAATCGAGCCCCATCATCAAGCAAGGTGTATATTCTTCGGGATAGATACACTGATTCGTGATGCGGTGCTCGTTTATATAAACTATTTGAGATGCGAGATCGATTCGATTTCATATCTTAAAATTTTTAAATTTAAAATTATTTTCAAAATCAAATACTACTTTTAAAATTATATATATTTAAATTAAATTTAAAATCTAAAATTCACCGACAATTTCAGTAGGCGCCCCCCCTTTTCAAAATACAACACACAACCTAAAAATATGTCGGCACTCCTTACCAGGGATAAAAAAATCAACCTAGTTAGATTAATTAATCAAACCCTATTGAACAAGCTCAACCGACTGAGCTGACCTAATCGAGCCGAATCAACTATGCTTAGCCAGCCAAGTTAGAAGGTAACTGGTCATTGATGCAACACCTGTAAATTACTAGAAATACCTCCTTACATACCCTTTCCAAAATAGGAGTAAAAATATAATATCACTATTGCATTATATTCTCTATAAATAAATAAAAAATATTTAATGTAGAATCAACACTATTTATTATTGTTCACTTTGATCTTTCTCCCCCCCTTCATTTATGTTATATTCCTCAGGTCCGATTCATGGACAATCTCATATTCAACATTTTAGAAAGTGTGGTGAGCTTAGATAATGCATGCAACAAGAAGAGGAGCAATGCAAGTATAATGAACTCACAATAGAGAGACCGATGATAAAAAAAGTGTGTCAAGGAGTTTGTGATACAACATATACAAGATTCGAAGGATCAAATTTTAGAAATGATCAGATGTGTGTTGAATTGGGAGCATAATCAGCAACCTCGACATGACGTTTTGGTATCAAATGATAGTAGAACCCCCCACCCTCCCCCCATCCCCCAATCTTAAAGTGGAAGGATGAAACTCGGTATAATGATAGTCCTAGGTTGACACCAGTCAATTGACATTGGGTTAAGTATACTGAAGCACCACGCTAATTAGAAAATGTACTCTCCTGGCATAATTCTGATGTTGATCCACCATAATGGTTTAATTCCTAACACTTCAATCTTATAAAGGACAGATGAAACTGATAGATTACATTATTTCTTTTGAGTCAACTTTATGTCTTCTCAAGATCAATGACGTGTTGAAGTGCCAACTCTTTTTTACCGTCCCAAGAGACTTAGTCCTTAAATGATTCAATGAATTATCACCATGAGTAATCACGCCATTTTGTATATTTCAAACAAATGTTTGTTGCATGGTTTGTCAGTTCTTTAAAACCCCAAAAGAGCTTGTAGGCACTCTTCTAGCTTCATCAAGGACTGAGTGAAACCCCTTCATCGCCCATTATTATAAGAAAATATTAGAGGTTTTGCATTTAGAACCCGCAATCTTTCATGCGACACTCACACAAGGTTTTAAGGAAGGACTTCTTTGCTAAGAGCTAGGATTACAATGAAAAAAAATTATAGCTAAGATGTTGGAGCACGCCAACAACCACATATCGGCAGAAGAATATCTCTCACCCCTCACCCCACTTCATTTATAACCAAGCTAGTCAATCATCATCAGCTAAAGAGTATTGTCTGTGGAGAAGGGTGGAAGTCGAGACATAGTCCACGCTCTCCTAATCGAGCTTGCTTTGAACATTCATGATGACATTCAGATGATTAGACGACCGACAGAGCTCGTTACCAAGAAAATTGAGCCCAGTACCCTGAAGGCAGTCAACTTGATATGAGAAGCGACCACCATCCGCTTAAGAGATCCTCATGTAAACACATTTAAGACTCTCAATGGCCAAGATAGTGGAGTTCATCTAAAATCAATATAAATTCAAGAATAGTGACTTTAATGAAAGCTAGAATGTATCTCCAGAACCCAAGGAAATATTACACACAATATTGTGACCACACTCATAACATTAATGAGTTTTGATATCTATGAAGCTTGATTAAAGATCTAATTAATGTTGGGAAGCTAAAGGAGTTTTTTGCACACAAAACAACCAACCAATGAGATGAACAAACTTATATGAAAGAAATGGCAAATGAGCTGGTCCAAGCCCATGTGATACAGATAGTTAGCATAGTTCCTGACATCTTTGGAGGGGATGGAGGGGAGTCATCCTGCAAAATTAGCTTAAAGAAGTCTCCTAAGGGTGAATTCAAAGGATAGAGTTTTGTTCCTTTGACATTAGGGATACTGAGGGTCCCATGGATGACTCAATTGACAGACTGCTGACCGGGATCTCATGACATGTTGGGTTGACTAATTTCAAGACTAAGTAGACTTAGGGTCTTAGTGGCTTGGGATAACGAGTTTGTGGTACCCCGACTCCGACTACCTCAACCTTCTAGGGATTACTCCTCCCTTCCTTTAACTACTCCAGTTGAGCCCTATCGATTCTTTTATCTTAATTAGTATCATCTCGATGACCTCATGGTTGATGAGCTGTCTCCTTTGGTAGAAGATGATTTGTCCTCTACCGTTATGGCCCAGATGTGTTTTGACATATCGAGATACCCCACTAAGATGATTCAATTTTCTCACATACACCATATGCTGATGAGTATGTTACACATGTGGGGACCTTGAAAGACTTACTGTCCAACCCATGTCTTAGTGAGAGCTTTGAAAGCATCATAGCGTTCTCATGCAAAATAGTCATCCTTTGATAGCCATATGCTAGTCGTTACTACTAATATAAGCAAAACTCCTTTGGATCATAGGTATTCTTGGGCAACTCCCAAGATATAATTAACCAAGTGTGATATGTTCCCCTAGGAGTACTTTATACTATAGACCATGCAAACACACCTGAATCTCTAGTTATGGGTAGTCTAAGTAAGTATTCTTTCACAGATATTGGTCCAATGCGCTTCCGTCTGATCATATTTGGGCAGACATACTTGACCTATTGTTGACCTCATTTTTGTGAGGGTTCACCCACTCGCCTATATATAACACCCAGACCAAGGTTATGTTCCCTTGAGCCTCATCAAAACAGCTCATACCCCCAACCCCTGGTTGGGCTGGTTTAAGGTTTTGGCCTGATGAGAAGCTTAAGCTGACCTCTCATGAGTAGGACATGCCCTGGGTCACCTGTGAAACCTAAAACTCTAAGAATCTTTCCATAAACCCTAGGAACCACCATGACACCAAAGTTTTGAATGGGAGGGGATCTACCTAAATTGATCCGTGCCCTCACCTAAGGCCTTTCAAACCTCTGATTAACTCTGAAATCAACTTTAAGTGCTTACATCCCAATTTGACCCCAAGGCTTACCGACACTATGGGTGACCCAACCAAATTGGGTTCAACCTAATTTGGGTCAAATTGGCACCATGGAATCCCCCCATACACAATTCACCTAATTATTTAATTAGGTAAATTATGAAAAGCCATTAGGCTTAGGTTATTGGGTTGAACCTAAAAATACTTAGGTTAGCCCTAAATTCCATAGCCCATCCTCCTTGGCTCAACTTCCATGACCTATTCGACATGGGCCAACCACAACCCACCATGACCCATCATGACACTACAACTCAAATTAAAATTAATTTAAATTAAATTAAGCATGGGACAAGCACTAAATGAAAAACCTTGTACTCTTCACAATGGTGGAGGACACTTTGCACCCAAAGTCAAGCCCACCCATGTTCAAAATTCATGGAGATAAACCAGGCTAAAATGGGTCAAGCCAGAACAAATTAGGTCTTAGCCACCCCACCAAATGCCTTCCCAATCAAGCCAAGCCCTTCTCCATGCCACCTTCACCCTCATTGGTGCCACCATGGTCAATACATACAAAATGGAAATGCTTTGCTCGACTATCCAAATCCCCGAAATTCCTCTAAAAATCATCTGAAAAGTCATACTGAGCTTCACCATGCTAGCCAACCTCATCCCATGAGCTCCAATGACTATAAATAGCCCTAACCTAAGAGGTATGAGACCACACCGAGCTCCTTAGGTAGCCTCCCAAACCTTCTGCTCTCAACATAGAAAACCTTCTCATTGACCAAGACAATTGATCCCCGTCATCCTCAAGCCATTCCCTTCACCATCAAACCCTAATTTCACCATTGAATCTCAAGGTCTTTACCGTCGTCGACACCAACGCTCTATAAACTCAAAAACAACCCTCTAAAAAAGCTTCACGAGTCCTCAAAATATCCTTCCCAATCAAAATTAAGATTTCATGCTACCTCTAAATTATTCCAACACCAAACCGTGGCTCCATTTGGGCAAGCTCATAACTAAAGCCAAATCCAAGCCAAATTGAAGCAAGGGGGAACTGCACAATCTCAAGGCAACCGTCACTGTCAAGCCCAATCGAGGCCTCATCTCTTGGGACAAGATATGGGTTTATATTTATGAAAATGGCTATCGGTTTAGCCTTTTATGAAAGAGATGTGCAAAGTATGTATATCTAGCCGCATAAATAAGTTCGTCCTGATTAGATGAAGGTGTAGGAACAATCCTGAGTGATTTGCTTGAGAATCGAGCGAGATCTTAGAGTTTGAACATGGACGGTTCTCTATCCCGTAGAGACACTGATGTTGTCTATTTCCCTGTATTAGAAACAGACAACTGCAATGGAGTCGGACGATGCAATCGTGCGGACCGAGGGGGGTGGACTGCGAGACAACGCAACGCCATGTGGAAAGCGCAACCAACCAACGAGCGCCTCGTGGCCATTCAACAACTCCAATGTTTGAGTCAGCACTTACTTAGATAAGTAAATAATTTCGGTTTTCTGAATTATTTAAATCCATAAAAATCCAGCAAACTTCAAAAATTCATAACTTTGGAAATAAAAATAACAAAAATAAAACAAAAATACATCTGGACTCAGGAAACAGAGAAGAAATAATAAAAATAAAATTAAAAATAATTAACATACTTTATTTTAAATAATTAAATACTCCCAAGAGTATTTCAATTATTAGAATTTAAATATAAGACTAAACAATACGAAACATTCATGGATTCTTCCCTCCACCCTTGTAGACAATTCCTAAATTTTCCAATTTCAAGGGACTTCCCTAATATTAAAATAACTTATTTTCTACCAAATTTATATTTATTTTGAAAATTAATTATAAAAAATCAAAATGAAAATTAACAAGAAAAATTAAGGCAATAAAATTAAACCTTGAAATGACAATTTTAATCCTTAGGAACCCACCCTAAAATGAAAAGAAAAAAAATGTAAAATCAAAATTTTACATCTTGTCCTAATTTATCCCCCAAATCTAATTTAAAACACTAAATCAACCTTTGGGGCATAGCCTAATACCCCTCCCTTAATCATGAAATCACCCTTAATAACTTAGACTTAACCCAAGACGAACTTGACTCAGTTAAACTTGGCTTACGTCTAAATACAACTTGGACCTATTCCAAGCAAACTTAAATTAGGTCCAACCAAATTGAAGTCAATTTAGGTTAAGCCTTTAAAAATTCAATATCTTATCCTAAAGCTGAAAAATATTTGGTTTGTTCCTAAGTGGTTAGAGTCAAAATGTGAAATTTTATGATTTTTAATTTTTTTGCGATTTTTATTATTTTTTAATTATTAAAATATTAAAATATTGTGAAAATCAACATTTTTAAAATTCCAATTTTAATTTTTCGAACTCCCTAATATCGCAGAAGCTCCAAAACCATTTTTATGAATTTTTGAAAAGTATTTTTGAAGTTGTGAATTTTTAAAGTTTCATTTTGCTTCGTGAGGCTTAATCAATCCATTTGAAGTTGTGGTTAATCAGTCCACCGATTTCAAAATTTTATGTAAGGTTCCTCCTAATTCCTAAAGAGCAATGCAGAATTGTTTTCAAGTCACCTGTGTGTGGTTAACCCTAATTAATTCAAATCTAATTTTGGGAGTTTAGGCCAATTAAGGTTATTATGAATGAATTAACTTAAATATATTTTTCATGTGGTCCCCCTGGCCCTAAGAAACATCACACAATTCTCTAGAATTTATTTTACAAAAGATGCCAATTATTGGAATTAAAACAATTTAAACATGTTGACATGAACTTGAAAAATCAATAACTCTTCACAGATGGCCTCTCACCTTGAAAATTCAGGAATGTTCCCAAGGTCGAGGGTTTAAAAGCTCCTAGTTGGTCCATGCCATGGTGAATCGTCTATGCAAATGGAGAATCAAACACTGGAAATAGTAATTAAATTATTAAAAATAAATACTCATCCAATTAACTTGATTTTCCACATTATTCTACTCGTCGAGCAAGAGGGTATTTTTATTTTTATTTTTGTTATTTTTTCTATGCAAAGATATGAATTTTCAAGTTCCGGTATTTAAATAAATCAAAAAAGGATCCTAATTTTCTACTTATCCGACTCGGCGCCGCGTCATCCTCGTCCGGATTGAGCCCACGCGTCGCTCCATGATTCGCGCCGCCATCCGACTTGGTGGCACCGCGGGCTCGCGTTCACGTAACATTCCCTGCCTCGGCGCAATCTCGAACCATTCACTCGACACGCCGACGGACGGCGCCGGTCATCGTCTACGACCGGTGTACACCCGTGACCGTCCACACTCAAACTCCTAATATCTCTCTCGATTCTCAATGGAATTTTTAATTTATACTCTACATTCATCTTGCTATACGAACACATCCATACGTTTATAAGCTATGAAATTAACCCAAACAAAATGGAGAATCGTCGTCTTGAGGGAGAAGATGTCAATACTCTTGCTCGAGAAGTGAAGCTTCAATCAGAGAGCTTCGTGGCACCTTCGGACGAACCCAAGGAAGCTCCGCATGAAGTTCGGCTCGTGGAATCGGTTTGCGGATGAAATGACCGTACTCGATTTCAAAGCCGTGGTGCCTGAGCAACTCGCGTTCGGAGAGGGGGCCTCCACTGTGTGAACTCCTTCTCTAGTCTGCAAGTGTGGGTGAGTTTAATTTAGATTTGTGGAGGTTCCGTGATGTCCCGGGGTTTTGCCGATTTTCAACTCCGAAATCGAGCTCCGTTAACGGGCTCTGTGCGCGAACACCTGGGATCAATCGCTCTAAAGTCAGAGAAGGTCCTAGAGCAATTTCTGCGCAGTTTCTTAAGGTCCGGTTCATCACCTTGTTTGGCCGAGAGGTGAGGTTTAAATACAGGTGGTCGAGCACTTTCAGCATGGGTTTAATTGGCCGAATCAACTCGCTGCCAAGTAAGAACAACCACAAGTAATGCATTGGCAATGGGATACCGCAAGTAAAATTTGAAATTTTAGTTCAAGCAGCTCGGCCATGGTGTTTTCGCTGGCCTAGTTGGCCGGCTGTACTGCACGTCACCGTCATTACCGGTGGAGGCCGTTGCTTCGAGGTTCATGGTTCACCAGCGCAAATGCCAAGCGTAAAGGAGTTGAATCAAAGTGGAAGGGAGAAGGGCTCATTTTGGGCTTGGAGTTTGGTCAGCGTATGCTTTAGGTTTGTTCCTCTCAAGGCTCGATTTCAAGGAGGAAATCAAATGATCTTACCAGAGAAGGCAGGAAGTCCACATCCATGAATATTTAGATTAATCATGGGTTGTAGGTATCATTACAAAGGTTAAAACCATAAGGAGGTTTAAAAGAGGCCCTTCTTTGCAATTAATGGCATGGTGATAAAAGGGCTCCCAAGGCTTGCATATGGCTTATGCATGGCTACATGGCCCATTCGCTTTTGAAAAAGGTTTTGCTTTAGTTTCATGAAAACGATTTTAAGGATTTTTGGAATTTAGGGTAATTTGGAACATGGCTTAGTTTAGAAAAATTCAATGATGAGTTTGAAACATAGGGAGTGATATAATTAATTGGATGATGAGATGGAAGTGTCATGTGCTTTCTGATTGATTTCTGGGGCTTTCGAAATCATTTTGATGGGCTTTTAAAAGTGGTTGCTGAAGTGGGCTTTTGGATTTAAAGTAAATTCTTAGATGAAAATTTTGTAAAGGATTGTGCCAAATAAATGTTGCAATTGGTTTAGGCATGTGCCAAGAGTGATTCGAAATGTTTAAAGTGATTTTAATTGAATCGGGGTTTAATTTTTGCTTAGTTAAAGAGGCCAAAGTGGGTCGAATTAGACTAACTTTGGGTTAAGGTTGGGCTAATATTGGATGTGATGCAAAATTAATGTTGTGAAATGTTTATGGAGTGTTACAAAGAGTTTTCAACCTTGGTTGGGTCACTGGGATTCACACTCATGAGGTCGCTTAGGTCAACGAAGGGATTTTTGGTCTGGGTTAGGTTCTGGGTGGAGTTTAGGTTCAAATTTTTGGCAAATCAAGTTATTGTTTTGTTTGTGGGGATGTTAGGAAGGTTTTAGAAAATATTTGGGGGCCGCTGGAGTTGAATTGGGTTGGTTTCGGGGCTAGGTTTATAGTCATGCAAAGTGTGACCAAGCCTTTAGGCTTCAAATTGAAATTGGGCCCAAAATGTCAATCAAATTGGAGTAGGATTTGGTCTAAATTGATATTGGGTATATTGAATTGAAGTTTAGAATTAAATTGACCAAAATTGAGGTCAATTGGGGTGGTTCGCTTGACACGTTCACTTTGGCCGATAAATGGGTCAAATCGGGTTTTTAAAGGTGGGATAAATTGGCAAAATTGGCCCATGTTGTAGTTGAATAAAATGAAATTATAAATATTTGGGATTTTCTGGAATTTTCTAGAAATTTTTAGAATTTTTGAATTTTTTGGGGTAAAAGGGTTTTTTGGTAATTTTAGGGGGGTTTAGGGGTATTTTTGGAAATTTTGGTATTTTTGGGCAAAGATGGTCAATTTGAGTAGTGGCAAGTGTTTAGGAATAATTTTGAGGATTCTCGGGTAATTTAGGCAATTTTCAAATTCGTCATTTCGTGAATTTTGCCAGCTCATGTGTCGGGGGTCCCGCCAAAAATCGAAATTTTGAAAAAAAGAATATCGGGACCGCGCGTGAAATGGAATATTTTGGCCGGGTTAATAGTTTGCCACACTAATATACGGATATTCATGAGAGGACTATTCGGTGGCATTCACTATGTTGTTGCTAACTCCTTCTAAAATTCGTGGGCTTGTAGGTTATGACCATCCATATGAATTACCTACATGAAATGTGAGTCAAGTTGGATGAGAGTGCGGTTTTAGATCTGAATGTGTGTGAGAGTGGGGGTGTATGTGCAGTGTCACTCACTGTATCTGGCCATCTAGTATTCTAAAAATCTAATCGTGAACTCATCCTTTAACCTCCACATTTCAATTTGGCAAAAGTGATTGGGGTGGGTCTACAATAAGCTTGTGGGCTCCGCAGGATACAAGAAGTAGCTCGAATTTCTAGTCGGTGGGTTCTATTTAGTCCTCTAAGATTAGTCAAAGAAAACTTGCGCCTGCATCCCAAGATAGCAGAGGCAAGACCACCAAAATCGAGGTCAACAACCCCGACCCCATCAACAGTGTGGTGTGCCAACCGTTTTCAACACCGCATCTATCGGCATCGGATCAAAGATCAACAAACCAACACAAGGATGTCTAACTTCAAGATCTAAGCAGAAGACCCTCGCCGGGGAGCACGGTATACCCAAGACGGGAGACTCGAACTCCGCCAGAAAATGAGGTTTTAATTAGAACACAAGATACGGGGAAATTCATAGACTAGATTTCATCTACTTTTAAACTCGAAGTTTTAATGAGTTTGCATTCGACTTGTTCCGAGTTTTCAATTTCGATCGGGTTTTATTCTGGGGACTTAGCGGAAATCTTGACTTGAAACTGACTAAAAAACGAGAACGTCTACCCGGATCAAGAGTTAAGAACTCCAGGGTACTGCCGTAGTGAGAACGTTTCCAGACCGAACGCAGATGAGACCGGTACTCTAGCAACGCATCTCGAGAGAGAGAGAAGAGAGAGACTACCTTTAAGTATCATCTCGAAATGAAATTTGTGAATCGTATCCGGAAGAGAGTCGTACTATACCGAATTTAAAGGAGAGAACTTATCATATCAATCTCTAAAAGAGAAAATTGAAATTTGGCATCAATCTTCTTAGTGAGACGGTACCCATCTTCAGAAGAGACCGAGCTGGGTACAGCCTTCAGATTGGAATTTGGTGAACACTGGAAGAGACGTAGTCTTAGTAACTATTCTATGAAAACTTGTCTTCATAGCTCGGAAATTAGAATCAGGAAATTTGTGGTCAATTGGTTTGAGAGTCGGACACTATTCGTAACTGGATTGTGTACAGCTCGAAAATTTAAAATTTAAATTTGGGCATTCATTCGTAGAGTCGGAATTATACCTATTCTAAAGGAGAATCTAGAGTCTTCAGATTCGAAATTTGTAAGTGAACAATTCGAAAGAAGAGTTTGTTTCGTGCCCATTCTATGAGAATCGGTCATATTGCCTCAGTTCTGTAATTGCATCGCAGGATTTCCCCATCTTCGATCTGAATACTATGTGTTAGTAATGGCTCACCGCCGATATTCTTCGTAGGAGAAGTCAAATCTTCAACGAGAGCGTTTTCAGATACGATCGCTCTCGGAAAGTGAGCAGATCAATCAGCTTCCTACTCGCATATTTAAGGTAACTTCTACTTCTGCACTCTACTTTCGCCGGCTACTGCATTTCTGAATCACGACGCTTTTGTTATCAGAAGTTATTTCAAACTAATTACAGATCGGAGCAATTAGTCAATAAAAACTAGATCATTTATTCGATGCGTTCCGCAGGAAGAGTAATTATGATGTCGGAAGTATGATGAAGCCTAAATGCATTTTCTAAGGCGAATCATGATGTTGCTTTCCTACTTTCCTAGTCATTTGTCATCTCTAGCGATTTTCGGGTGATGAAGACGATGATGAGGTTACGCTAGTTAAGAGTTATAATTTATGATGTGTTACCTAAGTTAGTCAGTTTTTATTGATCGCTTGTTAATTTTATACTGATGTATGTCGACCGATTAAGTTGAGACCGAAGATAGAACTAATTTATATGTTGTTTTAAATTTAACGTTTAGTAATCAATTATTTTGTTTCGTTTTGGTTTCGTTTCAAATTTAATATCATCGCTTTTTATATAAGCATGCTTCAATTTTATCTAATTATTCATAAAAGCATGATTAGAAGTTACCTTTTCTTTGGGTTGTTTTTACATTTATTAAAAATTTTATGATTCTTCTTCATACTTTCAATTTATCATAGTATGTACCAAAACTTAAGTTTGGGGGGAAGGAAATCCATCTAAAAAATTAAATTTTATTTGTCTCTAAGAGCTGTAATATTTTTAAAAATAAAAACTTTTAACATAACTTAAGGAATGAAGAATTTATTGAGGTCACTTTTACTTGAAAGCATAAACAATTTAGTGAAATTAACATAAATTTTACTACCCTTGATTGATTTTAAGAATATAATTATCTTACTTAAAAGAAGAATGATATAATGAATTTTCTATTCATGGTAAGAAATAATAAATTTTAGAATTAGTTATAATAAATTATCACTTGAAAAAAGAAATATCGGGATTTTTTGAATTTTTATTTATGTTATAATAATTAAGTAGAAATGTATAAGTTTTTGAAAATATACAAGGATAGTGAAGTTCAAAATCATTAACACATCCAAATATAATAATCCTATAAATTAAAAAAAGAGATAGAAGAGGAGTTAAGCTTGAGGAAATGCCAAATCATAAGATTTCAAACTTTTCATTCATTTTGAAAATAATAGAAGTCTATTATATTAAGCTTTCCTAGATTATTTAGAAGAAAAAGATCTTCTTGAAAAATTTTTTCTAAATAAATATTTATGTATAAAAATTAAGTAAAGTATGTATATAGTTTTCTTCCTATAAGATAATTCAAGTGAAGCCAATTTTTGATTTGGCATTTCCTCAAGCTTCTCCTCTCTATCTCTTTTTTTTTTTTAATTTATAGGATTATTATATTTGGATAGCCTGTTAATGGTTTCTTAACTTCACTATCCTTAACTTTATATTTTCAAAACTTATACATTTCTACTTAATTATTATAACATAAATAAAAATTCAAAAAGAATCCTAATCTTTTCTTTTTTCAAGTGATAATTTTTTATTACTTAATAATTCTAAAATTCTATTATTTCTACCATGAATAGAAAAATTCATTATCTCATTCTTCTTTAAGTAAAATAATTATATTCTTAAAATCAATCAAAGTTAGTAAAATTTATGTTAATTTCACTAAATTGTTTATATCAAAATAAAAGTGACTCAAATAAATTCTTCATTCCTTAAGTTATGTTAAAAAGTTTTTTATTTTTTAAAAATATTAAATTTTTTAAGGACAAATAAAATTTAATTCTCAATGGATTTTTCCTCTTCCCCAAACTTAAGTTTCATACTATGATAAATCGAAAGTACGAGAGAAAGAAAATCATAAGAATTTTTAATAAGTATAAAACAATATTAAAAAGAAAATTAACTTTAATCATGCTTTTATGAATAATTAAGATAAAATTGAAGCATGTATATAAAAAGTGTTGTGCTAATTTTATGATGATATTAAATTTGAAACACTAAAATGTAGCAAAATAATTGACATTAAAACATTAAACTAAAACAACATATAAATTAGTTCTATCTTCAGTCTCACACAACAAAATCCTAACACTAATCACTAACATACATCAAATATAAAATTAACAAAACAATCCAAATAAAACAAACTAACCGAGTAACACATCATAGAAATCTATAACATTAATCACTAACCTGTAAATTTCTTCAATATCATCTTCATCACCAAAGGAAATTCAACGTCCTCGTGATCAACAAATGGTGTGAAACTAGGAAAAGTAGGAAAACTAACATCATGTTCACCCTTAAGAAATCCGACTAGGCCTTCATCATACTCGCATCATAATTACTTTCCTTCCGGGTATAATCGATAAATGATCTAGTTTTCTATCAATAAGACAACTGCAGCCGAGTTTGAAATAACTCCCGTTGTCGTTCTAAAATCGATCATGCATTGATTCCTGCAATCTGATGGTGGCTCGGGGCAGGCAGAGGGTCTAGAAGTAGAAGTTCTACCTTAAGTATATGCGTAAGTAGAAGGGAGCGGTTGATCTCTTCCTCTAAGACGATCATATACAAAAACACTCTCTCCCCGCCCTTAATCGTTTAGTAGACTTTACTTTCTCCTCCGAAATATCGTTAGTGACTCCATTACTAACACATAGTGAGTAGATCGCAGATGGAAATCCTCATGTACCAAATTTCACTCCTAAATTTCCGAGACAAAATTAAATTCCGGCTTCTCTTCTTCGAGGTCGGTACCAAATTCCGACTCTTTCGAATTGATACCTAAATTTCAAATCTAAATTCCGCAGACTGCACTAAATTCCAGCTCTCTTCCTTTCTCGAGGTCGGTACCAAATTCCGACTCTCATATTCAAATTGATACTTAAATTTAAATTTTAAATTTTCGAGACTCGGTACCAAATTCCAGTTTTCCTTCGAGGTCGTACCAAATTCCGACTCTCATTCAAATCGATACCTAAATTTCAATTCTAATTTCCCCGAGACCGGGTACCGACTCCGAGTTTTGTTCTTCCCGAGGTCGGTACCAAATTCCAACTCTCTTTCAAATTGATACCAAATTTCAAATCTAAATTTCCGAGACTCGTACCAAATTCCAAGCTTCTTCCTTCGAGGTCGGTACCAAATTCCGACTTCCTTCCGAGATCGATACCAAATTTCAATTTTCTTCGAGATCGGGTACTAAATTCTAGCTCCTCCTTTCGAGGTTCGTACCAAATTCTCGACTTCTTCTGAGATCGATTCCTAAATTTCGATTCTCTTTCGTGATTGATACTTTAAATTCAAATCTCTCTCTCTCTCTCTCTCTCGAGACGCACCTAAATTCTCGATTCTCATCCTTTTTTCCGTTGATACTTAAACTGAGCCCACTCGAGTCGGTACCTAAATTCCATTTTCTTGCAATCCCGAGGTTGAAACCTGTGTTTCAATTTCATTTTAAATCCAAATTTCAAAAATCAAAAATTTCCTTTAAATCGATTTTAAATTAAAACTTCAATCGAAATTGAAACTCGAACAAATCGAAATCTAAACTCACACATTAAAACTTCAAATTTAAAAGTAAAATGAAATCTAAATCGAATTTCCGACATCTTGTGATTTTGGAATTCACTCTCCTTTTCCCTAGCGAGAGTTCAACAGAATCTCCATTTCGGGAAATATACTTCCGATACTCCTCACAGAATTCTTCATCACCCCAAGTTTGTCACTTCTAGACATTCGTGCTGGTTTTGTTGATCTCTTGATCAATGCCAATAGATGCGGTGTGCTTGGTTAGCACACCACACCTATTAGGGGTCCATTTGTCGACCTCAATTTTGCGAGGTTCGCTTTCCTCTTTTAGTACTTGGGATCTTACCAGTTTTCCTTCACTAATCTTAGAGGACTAGAAATAGAACCCACCATTTAGAAATTCAAACTACTTCTTATATCCTGCAAACCCCACAAGCTTTATTGTAGACCCCTAATCACCTGTAGGTCAGAATCAAATGCGCAGGTTTAAAGGATGAGTTCCCTGACAGACTTTTGGCCTTAGGAATACCCTAGATGGCCAGGTCTCGGGTGAGGGCTGACTTGCACATACACTACACTCTCACACACATTCCAAGTCCTAAAACCACACTCTCACCCAACTTGACTTCCTCGACTCATGTAGGTAATTCATATGGATGGTCCTTAACTTCCAAGCCCCCGAAGCAGCAGGCTGGGCAACAACACAAGGAAATGCCTCAAACGAGTCCTCTCATGGCTCATATGGGCTTAATGTGGCTTCATGGCTCAACCAAAAATGATTCCATTTCACTCACACTTGATCAATATTCTTTTTTTCAAAATTTCAATTTCGACCACCGGGGCCCCGAACCCACCAAACCTAACAAATTCCCTTGAAATGACTCAAAATTTGAAAATTACCTAAATTACCCAAGAACTTTCAAAATTATCTCTAAACACTTGCCACTACTCAAATTGACCATCTTTGCCCAAAAATACCAAAATTTCCAAAATACCCCTAAACCCCCCTAAAATTACCAAAAAACCCTTTTACCCCAAAAATTCAAAAATTCTAAAATTTCTAGAAAATTCCAGAAAATCCCAAATATTTATAATTTCATTTTATTCAACTACAACATGGGCCAATTTTGCCAATTTATCCCACCTTTACCAAAAACCCCCAATTTGACCCATTTATCAACCCAAGTGAACCCAATGTCAAACCAAACCACCCCAATTGACCTCAATTTTGGTCCAATTTAATTCTAAACTTCAATTCAATATACCCAATATCAATTTAGACCAAATCCTACTCCAATTTGATTGACATTTGGGCCCAATTTCAATTTGAAGCCTAAAGGCCCAATTTTTGCCCATGACCTAAACCTAGCCCAAACCAACCCAATTCAACTCCAACTGGCCCCAAATATTTTCTAAAACCTTCCTAACATCCCCACAAACAAAACAATAACTTGATTTGCCAAAAATTTGAACCTAAACTCCACCCAAACCTAACCCAAACCAAAAATCCCTTAAATTGACCTAAGCCCAAACCTCACCCAAATTGGCCCAAATCCCAAAATTAGAGCCCAACCAAGGTTGAAAACTCTTTGTAACACTCCCATAAACATTTCACAACATTAATTTTGCATCACATCCAATATTAGCCCAACCTTAACCCAAGTTAGTCTAATTCGACCCACTTTGGCCTCTTTAACTAAAAGCCCAAATTAAACCCAATTCAATTCAAAATCACTTTAAACTTGTTTCAAATCACTCTTGGCACATGCCTAAACCAATTGCAACATTTATTTGGCACAACTTTACAAAATTTTCATCCTAAATTTACTTTAAATCCAAAAGCCCACTTCTAAAAACCACTTTAAAAGCCCATCCAAAATGATTTCGCAAAGCCCAAATCAATCCAAAGCTCTTACATGACACTTCCATCTCATCATCCAATTAATTATATCACTCCCTATGTTTCAAACTCATCATTGAATTTTTCTAAACTAAGCCATGTTCCAAATTACCCCTAAATTCCAAAATCCTTAAAATCCATTTCTGCCCAACCAAGCCAAGCCACCCTTAAGCCAAATGAGCCATGTACCATGCATAAGCCATATGCAAGCCTTGGGAGCCCCTTGCCACATCACCATGCCATTAATTGCAAAAGAAGGGGCCTCTTTTAAACCTCCTTATAAAGGTTTTAACCTTTGTAATGATACACCCTAACTCATGATTAATCTAAATATTCATGGATGTGACTTCACTACCTTCTCCCGGCCGAATCCACTGATTTCCTTACTCCAAAATCGGGGCTCGGGGGAGGTGCACCAAGCCCAAAGCATGCATTTGACCAAACCAAGCCCAAAATGAGCCCTTCTCCTTCCACTTCGATTCAACTCCTTTACACTTGGCATTTGCTAATTGAACTCATGCAACCTCGCTAATCGACCTCCTCGATGACAACAAAGGACTCGACTCCCCGGGCCGCGCCGCCCACTAGCACACGGAACACCATGGCCGAGAGCTCCATGTGAATCCAAAATTTCAAATTTTACTTACTGAGCTGTCCCATGCCCAATGGCTACCGTGGTTGTTCTTCCCTTGGCCAAGGCAAGCTTGATTCAAGCCATTAAACCCCCCTAGAGGCCCTCCGCCCACCTCTATTTAAACTCCACTCACCTTCGCCAAACAAGGTGATGAACCGTACCTTAAGGAAATGCCAAAATTGCTCTAGGACCTTCTCCTAACCTAGAGCAACTTGATCCCTGGCACCTGTTCTAAAACCCATTACCGTGAGCTCAATTTCTTGAATAAAATCCACCCAAACCAGACATCCCCGGAACCTCCACCAAATCTAAATTAAACTCACCCACACTCGCACAAGACTAAGAGAAGGAGTTCCCTAGTGGAGGCCCCCTCTCCAGGCCACCCAGTTGCTCCAGCCTCCAAGCTTGAAATCGAGTCCTGGTCACTATACCAGACAATTCCCGCAGCCAAAGACTTCATCTCTGGAGCTTTCCTAGTTCAATCGAAGGTGCCACAACTCTCCTCGATCAGCTTCACTTCTCGCAGCAAAGGTATCGGAGCCATCTTCTCCTCCCGAGCTTCCAGCAATTCTCCATTTTGTTTGGGTTAATTTCATAGCTTATAAACCATATGGATGTGTTCGTCTCTTCAAGATGAATCCACAGAGTATGTTAACTAAAATCTCCACCGAGAATCGCAGAGATATTGTGGCTCGAGTGTGGACGGTCACGGGTGTTACCGCCGTAGACGATGACCAAGCACCGTCCGATCGAGCGTGTATCGAGTGAATGGTTCGCATTGCGCCGTACCTCGTGAATGTTACGCGAACCGCAGGCCCCCGGTGCCCTCCTAAGCCGATGGCGGCGCGAATCATGGAGCGACGCGTGGGCTTTCAATCCGGACGAGGATGACGCGGCGCCGAGTCGGATAAGTAGAAAATTAGATCCTTTTTTGATTTATTTAAATACCGTAACTTCAAAATTCATATCTTTGCATAGAAAAATAACAAAAAAAATAAAATAAAAATACCTCTTGCTCAGTGAACAGAGTAGAATAATGTGGAAAGGAAATCAAGTTAATCAGATGAGTATTTATTTTTAATAATTTAATTACTATTTCAATGTTTTGATTCTCCATTTGCATAGACAATTCACCATGGCATGAGACCATAGGGCTTTTGGTTTCCCTGACCCCGGAACATTCCTGAATTTTTCAAGGTGAGAGGCCATCTCGCCAAGAGTTATTGATTTTTCAAGTTCATGTCACCGTGTTAGGTATTTTAATTCCAATAATCGGTATGCTGTAAAATAAATTCTAGGAAAATTGTGTGATGTTTCTACAGACTGTGGGACCCTATGAAAAATATATTTTAAGTTAATTCATTCATAATAACCTTAATCGGGCCTAAACTCCCAAAATTAGATTTGAATTAATTAGGGTTAACCACACACCAAATTGACTTGAAAACAATTTCCCATCGCTCTTTAGGGTCGAGGAACTTTTATATAAAATTTTGAAATCAATTGACTTGATTAACCCCACCAAATGGATTGATTAAGCCTCACAAGCAAAATGAAACTTTAAAAATTCTACAACTTCAAAAATACTTTTCAAAAATTCATAAAATGGTTTTGGAGCTTCTTGATATTAGGGGAGCTCGTAAAAATTAAAATTAACTTTTTAAAAATGTTGATTTTTCACAATATTTTAATATTTTAATAATTAAAAATAATAAAAATCACAAAAATTAAAAATCATAAAATTTCACATTTTGACTCCTAACCACTTAGGAACAAACCAAATATTTTTCAACCTAGGATAAGATATTGAATTTTAAAGGCTTAATATAATTTTTAATATTAAAAAATGTGAATTTTCAACCTTTACACTCAAAAATATTCTAATAAATCAAAGAAAAATTAGAAAATTATAAAATTTATTTCTCTGGACTTTTGGAGGTCAGACAAATTTAAGAAAATATAAAATCTATTTTTTAATTTTTTATTTTATTTTAAAATTAATTAATACTCTAAAATTCAAAATAATTATAATAAATAAAATATAATTCAAAAAATCACAAGAATTGCTCCAAGTGGTTCCCTAGTCATTAGAAACATCCCATAATTTTCTTAAGGATAGAAACTTTACCTTGGTCATGTTGTTGAATTTTCTTTGAAAACCCTTATTTTCTACTAAAAATAATTATATAAACAAATTAAAGTCAGAAAAATCACATTTTCTCCTCTAATGTCTTAGTTGACATATGAGTGAGGTGACATAAAAATTTCAAATTCATTTGAGCTCAATTTAGTGAGTTATGAAATAAATAAGCCCAAAAGGGCATAAAGGTAATTAAAAATTTTAACCCTTAATCAAAATGGAGGGTAAAATATTTGATTTTAACTTTCTCTTGGATGATTGAAACTTAGGGAAAATAAAAGGGTAGAAACCCATTAAACACTTTGAAAATATCAAAATGAAACTCTAATTAATTAAATAATTTAAATTTGGAAGGAATATATTTAAAATTTGGATTATTAAAAATGTGATATTATTAAGTGGATATTTATTCTTTAATGTAAAAATCCCTAAATAAATCACTTCAATAATATTTAGTTCTTAATTAAAGATTAAAATAATAGTCCAAATTAAATAAATTAAAAATTAAAAAAAGAAGATAACCCTTAAATGAATTAAAGCTTAAAATGTTAAATGGTCCAATAATTAAAATCAAATTTAAAATCATGAGTTAAATTAAATTAAATTAAATTAAGTCAAGTCAAAGTTTAAATTAAATTAAATTAACACCTTAACAATTAAATTAAATTAAATCTAAAATATTGAAATTAAAATTAAATTAAATTAAAATAAAATTAAAACTAAAATTAAATTAAAATTTAATTAAATTAAATTAATTTAAATTAAAATTAAATAAAAATTAAATTAAATCAAATTAAATTGAATGAAAATTAAATTAAATTAAATTAAATTAAATTAAAATCACTTAACAACAAACCTAAATGAAATCATTAAGAGCTAAATCACAACATATCAATAATTTCAACACCTCTTTCTATTTAAGTAAATTTAAAACATAAACATCAATCTCAAATACTAAGATAATCGAAAGTGTAAAGATTTAAATTAAATCTAAAACAATTTGAACACTATTATAAACTTAAAATTATTAATTAAAACCTCATAATTAAATTAAATCACTTTAAATCATTAACTCAAACTTTAAATTAAGAATGATTAAAATTCTCAACAACCCAACTTGCCCTTAAAAGCTTTAATTATTATAACTCTTAAATAGAGTATTAAGTGAGATGTCACTTCATTCATCAGGTAATCAAATACCCAGGTTCACTGAGCAAGAGACAAAGCTTCACAAAATACCTGTATGATTAATTCACCTGTGCAACTAAATTTACTTGGGCTCAAAATAATCCAAGAACTATTGAAAAGATGTTTAGGACTCGTCCTAAGCACTTCCTCAATATGACGGGATGTTTTAGAAGTACAATTGAATTTAATTGTTCTTTGATGAAGAAAATCATCCTTAAACCAAACCAAGAACCTAGACATCATAGGAAATGACTAGTTATAGGATTAGGTTTTTGGTATACAACCAAAACCCTTTCCCTTAGCTTTACCTAGGTATTTCGTGCAAAAATATGTTCAAATGCTCTAACATGTGTTTTAAGTGCAGTTGGGATGACGGGAAGACCCTCCAGGTACGGGCTTTTATTTTATTGCAATTTACTTTATTGCAATTTACTTACATGCACTTTACTTTACTTTTCTTGCACATAAATAAAACTGTGGCATGAAAACCAAAACCTTTAGATAGTCCCTGAACTGAAACCAAAACTAAATTAAAAGTCATTGCAAGATAAAATTCACCGCCACAACATTCCAAAATATGAAACAACTCAAATTTAATCACAAACAGAACAAAACTACAATTGTAACTAAATTAAAACGTCTCATTGAATAATCGGGAATACATCGGATGATGTAACCTTAATGTGTTGCTAACGAGATTTCCCACGGTCTAAATGAAAGTGTGGAACTCATTCAGTTGAGTTTAGCAAATTCATCTGGACTAAGTGAATTCGACGAAAATAACGGTGCCAGGATGACGGAACCGTAAGATCTTAATCGGTTCTGTTTAAACAACTTTAAGTTTTGTTTTAAATAAAATATTAAAAACACTTGGATTTTAATATTTTCTCTAAACCAAAAACACTTCTCTCATCTCCCGATTTATGACTTCTAAAACTAAACCTCTACAACAACAATGAGCTTAGAGCATGGTGGGCAGTACGACCATTGTCTTCAGCAAAACTCGGATCTACTTCAACAAAACTTTCTTAGAATTAAGTAACCAAGCCAAAGGACTTTGAGTTAGTTTGTCTAGTGCAACATAAATCCTCAACTTTTTGTAAGGCATTTGTATAATCATGTTATGCAAATTAAGTCCTAACCGGTCTTAGGACTCCGAGGTAGTCGTTTGGTACGACATAAACCCTCACATCTTCGAGGCTATTTGTGATTATGTCATACAAATATAAGACCTAAATAAGTAAAATTGTGATCAAATATTAAATAAATTCTCAAATTGAAGCCAACAATAGGATAATTGGGAAGTTCCCAAAATTCTTCTTGGATCCTCAGCTTCTCCTACTTCTCTTCCTTTGGACTCTTAAAATAAACTTGTCTAAATTTTAGTTGACTTTGCTGAAATTTCCAAAATCCAACTTTGAAAACCTTAAACTTTGAAATTCTTGAGAGCAAAACCACTGATCATTATCAAGAGTTTTCTTAAATGATTCCCGTCATTTCAGATGTAATTAACTATAGGGGCTTGCCCTTATAGGGAACTTTAAGAACCCAGGTAAATAAACCCTGCTTAATTCATTTATATTAAACAGGGGAACTTGTCAGCTTATAAAATTGGTTCGCAGACCAAATGGATGTCACAAATCTTCTAGTTTATTTAATCGAGCCCCATCGTCAAGCAGTGTGTCTACTCTTTGGGATAGATATACGGTTTGTGATGTGGTGCTCGTTTATATAAACTATTTAGGATGTGAGCTGAGTTTGATTTACATCTTAAAATTTTAAAAACTTAAGGTTATTTTCAAAATTAAATGTTTCTTTCTAAACTATATATATATTTAATTTAAATTTAAACAAAACTCGCTGACAACATCTGTAGGCGACCCCTTTTTTAAAATACAAACACACAACCCAAAAATATGCCGACATAGTCATTTCTTATGACGTATAGGTTCTGATTTTAGTTAAGGATGATTTTCTTTTCATCAAAGAACAATTAAGTTCAATTGGTCTTAAAAATCTCACCGTATCGAGGAAGTGCTTAGAACGAATTCTAAAACATCCTTTCAATACCGATGAGATTACTTTCGAGTCCAAATGAACTTCATCAGATCGGTGAATTGATCATCCAAGAGATTAGTTGTTTTTTTCCTTTGCTCAGCGAACTAGGATATTTGAGTATCCTATGAGTGAGGTGACATTTCACTTAACGCTTTCATTTACTAGTTATAATAATTTAAAGCTTTCAGTAATTTAATTTATTTAATGAAGTTTGATTCATTTAGTTAAATCTTTCATAAATGATATCAATATTTTATGTCAATTCAATCTTAGGTTTAACTTAGGTCCAAAGAGGTGTTCAAGTTAGTTATTAAATTTTGATGATTTAATTCGATTAATTATATTAATCGATTTAATTTTTTTACATTATGTTTTATGGTAAGTTATCTTAAAATTATTTAAATTTTGCAAATTCGATTTAAGTTTGTTTTGAAATGATTTTTTAATTAGTTTCAAATATTTATAATTTACTTTTTAATTATTTAACATTTTAGGTTTTAATCAAAATAAGAATTATTTACTTTTAATTATTTAATTTTTAATTCCACTTATCCTCTTAAGTTTAAGAGTTAAATATTACTAAGTGATTTATTTGTGATTTTTAAATTAAGGAATTAATACATTCTCTTAAGTTATATCCAAATTTTAATAATCCAATTTTAATTGATCTTCCAAAAATTCGAATTATTTAATTAATTAAGGTTTCATTTTCGGGGTTTTATTAAAGTGATTAATGGTTCCTACTCCTTCAAATTCCTAAAGTTTCAATCATCTAATGTAAGATTAAAATCGTATATTTTACTCCCATGTCGATTAAACCTAAAGTTTTAATTAGGGGGTTAAAATCTTTATTACCTTTTTGCCCCTTTAAGTTTATTTATTTTATAACTCTCTCTTAAATTAAGCATGCGTATGAACTTAAAATTTTTATGCCACCTCCACTCACATGTCAATTAAGACATTAGAGGAGAAATGTAATTTTTCTTAAATTCGATTTATTTATATAATTATTTTTAACGGAAAATAGGATTTTCAAAGAAAATTCATCAGCATGACTAATGTAAAGTTTCTCGTCCTTAAAAAAATTATGGACATTCCAAATTTACTGTAGGACCACTAACCAATTTTTGGGTGATTTTCGAATTATCTTTTATTTATTAAAATTATTTTAATTTTTGGAGTGTTAATTAATTATAAAATAAAATAAAAGTTGAAAAATAGATTTTATATTTTTGAAAAATCCCTCTAACATCAACAAAGTTAGAGAAACAAATTTTATGTTTTTATGATTTTTCTTTCGATTTATTAGAATTAATTTAATATAAAGGTTAGAAAATACATTTTTTAATTCAAAAAAGTGTTTTAACGCTTTGAAAATTAATTATCTTTACCTAGAGACTAAGGAAAATATTTGATTGTTTCCAAAGTGATTAAGGGACCAAATATGACATATTTATGATTTTTATTATTTTTATGATTTTATTATTTTTTATTTATTAAAATATCAAACATGCACAAAAATGAAAGTTTTTTAGAAAATTTCAATTTTATTTTTATTAGACTACTCTCATATCGCAGAAGTTCCAAGATCAATTTGGTGAATTTTTGAAATGTATTTTTAAGTTATGAATTTTTAAAGCTTAATTTCGATTATGCGGCTTAATCGATCCATTTAGGCGAAGTTAAACATTTCCAATTGACTTCAAATTTTTATGTGAGGTTGCCCTGATCCTAGAGATCAATGGAGAATTAATTTAAAGTTATTTTAATGTGTGATTAACTCTAATTAAATCAAATTCAATTTTGAGTGATTAGGCCAATTAGGATTATTTTTAATGAATTGACTCAAACCATAATTATCCTAGTGGTCCTCCATTCTAAGTGGACTTCACCAAATTTGCTGGAATTTTCTGAACAACATGCTAATTTCTCGAATTAAAATGTCAAAAATAGTGACATAAACTCGAAAAATACATAACTTACCACAGTGTGACGGCTCTAACCCGAAAAATTCGCAGAATATTCCCAAGATCGTAGTGCTCAAAAGCCCTACGGTCTCATGCCATGGTTAAATGTATACATGCATGGAGTATTAAAATGCTCAAAAGAGTATTAAATTAATTAAAAATAAAATACTCAACAAAATAGATCAATTCCTTTTCCACATTATTCTCCTCTCTTCACTGCAAGACCGTATTTTTATTTATTTTTATGATTTTTCTATGGAAAGATATCAATTTTTGATGTTTCAGGTATTTAAATAAATAAGAAAAATTGGATTTTCCTACTTAACCGGCCGCCGCCGTCAACCCTGGGCGTTCCGAAGCTCTACGCGCGGCTTCACCCGACGTCGCCACCCGAGTCGTACCGCCACACGTCTCTGCCAACACTGCCCGCCTTCTAGTCCGACTCGATCTCCGCCGGCTCAACCGATACACAATCGATCGGACGACACATAGTCATCTTCTACGATCAAAAGGCCCCGTGAGCCGTTGACCTCTAACTCCTAATATCTCCCCTCGATTCTCAACGGATTTTGAGTTCTTATGCTCTCCGTATTTATTCGAGAAGATGAACACATCCATAATGTGTAAACATGCATCGAAATCGACTTAAATAAAATGAAGAATCACTAGAAGCTCGAGAGGAAGAAGAGGGCACACTAGCTTCCGAGAAGTGAAGCTTCTATCGAGAGGCTCCTGTGACATTCATCGGAGTCCAAGGAGGCCAGAGATGAAGCCCCTGAATCGCGGTGAAATGTCTAGTGCTTCGACTTCCACTGTGCCCGATCACAAAGCTTTGGAGGCCGGAACAATCGGGTGGTCTGGAGTGGGGGCTTTCACCGGGAACTCCTTCTCTACCTCTCGGTGAAGGTGCGGGAAGAGCACCCGGATTGGGAAGCTCGTGAGTGTGTCCCGTTTCCGGCCCGATTTTCACCTCGAGAAATCGAGCTAAGGTGGGGGGGGGTTCAAGGCAAGAGAACGTCAGTTCTTCGTCTCTAGGCCGAGAGAAGCTCGGGAGTGATTCGTGAGGTTTAACATAAAATTTTAACACTCGTCGCATATTTTTAGGCTGCGGCCAGATTAAAAAGGAGGTCGCCTACGTGTCGTCGGCGAATTTTAAATTTAATTTAAATATATAATTTAAAAAGTAGTATTTGATTTTTTTTCAAAAAAAATTTTTAAATTCGAAAATTTTAAGATATGAAATCAAACTCGATCTCACATCCCGAATAAGCTTATATAAACGAGCACCGCACCACAAACCGTATATCTATCCCGAAGAATAGACACACTCGCTCGATGATGTGGCTCGATTAAATAAACTAGAAGATTTGTGACATCCGTCCGGTTCCGCGAACCAATTTTATAAGCCGACAAGTTCCGCCGTTTAATATAAATGAATTAAGCAACGGTTTATATTACTCGGGTTCTTAAAGTTCCCTATATGGAAAGCCTCATAGTTAATTACATCTTAAATGTCCTAAGACACTTAAGAAAACTCTCATAATGATCGTTGGTCTTGCTCTCAAGGATTTCAAAGTTTAAGGTTTTCAAACAATTGAATTTCGAGTTTCAATAAAGAGTAGATCAAATTTCCGGGAACAATTTATTTCGTGAGTCCAAAGAAAGAAAAGTAGAGAAGCCGAGATCCAAGAAGAATCTGCAATTTAACTATCCTATTGTTCGCTTTTCTAGATTCGAGAAAATCCTAATATTACTCGATATTTCAATCTTCGTCAATTTTAGTTAATTAGGACTTATATTATTACGACATAATCATACAATCACTTAAGATGCGAGGGTTTATGTCGTACCAAACAACTACCTCGCATCCTAAGACTACAGGCTTAATTTTATACGATATGATCATGCAAATGCCTAACGAAGAGTCGAGGATTTATGCTGCGACCAAGCAGCCTACCTCAAAATACTATGGCTTTGTTGTTTAAATTCTAAGAATGTTTAGTCGATGTAGATCCTAGTTTCGCCGATGACGACGCGCCTTTGCCGCCCACCATGCTCCGAGCTCCTTGTTGCCGCAGAGGTTTAGTTTTAGGAAGTCATAAATCAGGAGATGAGAAGTGTTTCGGTTTAGAGAAAATCTTAAAATCCAAGTGTTGTTCGGCTTGGATTTAGGAAAGTCCTAATGTTTATTTAGTATTTCAATCTTGCCAATTTTAATTAATTAGGGCTTATATTTATATGACGAATCATACAAATAGCTCTCGAAGATGTGAGGGTTTATGTCGTATCGGACGACTAACTCGGAAATCCTAAGACCGGTTAGGGCTTAATTTGCAATGCAAATGCCTAACAAAAGGTTGATGATTTATGTTGCACTAGGCAAATTACCTCGAAGTCCTATGGCTTAGTTATTTAATTCTTAAGAAAGTTTTTAAGTAGATTCGAGTTTTCATCGATGACGATGGCCGTGCCGCCCGCCATGCTCCGAGCTCCTTGTTGTTGCAGAGGTTTAGTTTTAGAAGTCATAAATCGTGAGATGAGAGAAGTGTTTTGGTTTAGAGAAAATCTTAAAATCCAAGTGTTTTTATGTTTCAATTAAAACAAATCTTAAAGTTGATTATAACGACACCGGTTAAGATCCCACGGTTCCATCCTTCAGGCATCATTATTTTTATCGGATTCACTTAGTCCAGATGAATTTGCTAAACTCAATCGAATGAGTTCCACACTTTCATTTAGACCGTGGAAATCCCGTTAGCAACACGTAGGTTACATCATCCGAGGTATTCCCGATCATCCAACAGTGACGTTTTAATTTAATTGTAATCGTAGTTTTGTGTTCTGTTTGTGATTAAATTTTCGAGTTGTTTTATATTTTGAAATGTTGTGGCGGTGAATTTTATCTTGCAATGGCTTTTAACTTAGTTTTGGTTTCAGCTTTTAGGGACTATCCTAAAGGTGTGGGTTTTCATGAAACAATTGTTTATCATGCAAGAAAAGTAAGTGCAATGCGGTTAAATAAATTGCAATAATGTAAATTGCAAGAAAGTAAATTGCAATAAAATAAAAGCGTACCCTGGAGGGTCTTCCCGTCATTCCAAGCCGCACTTAAAACACAATTAGAATATTTAAGCAAGTTCCTAGGTAAAGCTAAGGGAAGGGTTATGGTTTTCTACCAAGTTCCTAATCCTATAACTAGTCATTTCCTATGACGTCCAGGTCTTTGTGTCTTGGTTTGAGGACGATTTTCTTCATCAAAGAACAATTGAGTTCAATTGTTCTTATAAATATCCTATCATATCGAGGAAGTGCTTAAGAAGAATCTTAAACATCTTTTCAATATTTCTAGATTGTTTTAAGTCCAAATGAATTCAATTACACAAATGAATTAATCGTCCGAGGTTTAGTTAAGTTTTGTTATTATCTTACTCGGTGAACTAGGATGTTCGAATGTCCTATAAGTGAAGTAACATTTCATTTAATATCCCGTTTAGGAGTTATGATAACTAAAGCTTTCGAGGGTAAATTGGTATTCAAATGGTTTGTGATTTAGTTTAATTTCAATTAATTTGGAATAGTGTTCAAGTTATTTTAGATTTATTTTGAATTCTTTATGTCTTTGGTGATGTTATATTTAATTCAACTTAATTTAATTTAATTTGAGTTTTTAATTTAATTTAATTCAATTTAATTTAATTTAATTTGATTTTGATGTTAAATTAAATTAAATTGATTTGATTTAATTTTAATTTAATTTGATTTAATTTCCTTTAATTTAATTTAATTTAATTTAATTTAATTTAATTTAATTTAATTTAATTTAATTTAACTTAATTTAATTTGATTTTATTTATTTAATTTAATTTAATTTAATTTATTCATTTAATTTAATTTAATTTGTTTATTTAATTTAATTTAATTTAATCTTTAATTTAATTCAACTTTTAATTTTAATTTAATTTTAATTTAATTTAATTCAATTTAATTTACTTAATTTAATTTAATTTTTTAATTTAATTTTATTTTTAATTTTAATTGAAATTTTAAAAGAGTTTAATAATTTAATTTTAGTTTAATGATTAAGTCTTTTAATATTTTGAATTTGAGTTATCATTTTAATTAAGAATTGAATATTAATGAGATGATTAATTTAGGGATTTTTAAATTAAAGAATAAATCTCTTCCTAATAATATCCCTATTTTAATAATTCCAATTTTATTATTATTCCAAATTTAATCAATTATTTAATTAAGGTTTAATTATTTTAAATTGCTTAATGGATTTCTACCCTTTAATTATTTAAATTTCAATCATCCAAATCAGATTAGGATCAAATATTTTACTTATTAATTTTTTTATTAAACCTAAAGTTTTAATTAAGGATTAAAATTTTAATTACCACTTTACCCTTTAAGCTTAATAATTTCATAACTCACTAAATTGAACTCAAATGAATTTGAAATTTTTATGTGACTTCACTCATATGTCAATAAAGACATGAGAGGAGAAAATGTGATTTTTCTGTATTTAATTTATTTATATAATTATTTTTGGTAGAAAATAGAGATTTCCAAGGAAAATTTAACAACATGACCAAGGGAAAGTTTCTATCCTTAAGAAAATTAGGGGACATTTCTAATGACCAGAGGACCACTTGGACCAATATTGGTGATTTTTTGAATTATATTATTTTTATTATAATTATTTTAAGTTTTGGAGTGTTAATTAATTTAAAAATAAAATAAATATTGAAAAATGAATTTTATATTTTTCAAAAATCTCTCTGATATCAAGGAAATCAGAGAATCAAATTTTGCAATTTTCTGATTTTTCTATGATTTATCATAATTATTTTAGTGAAAATGCTAGAAAATACATTTTTTAATTTTAAAATTACCCTAGAGCTTTAAAATTTAATATCTCACTAAATAGACCTAAGAAAAATATGGGGTTTGTTCCTATGTGATTAAAATTCAAAATGTGACATTTTGGTGAATTTTATTATTTTTGTGATTTTTATTATTTTTTAATTATTAAAAATATTAAAATAATATTAAAAATCAACTTTTTAGAAAATTAAAATTTTAATTTTCTTAAATTCCCCTAATATCAGAGAGGCTCCAAAACCAATTTGGTGAATTTTTGAAAGATATTTTGAAAGTTATTAATTTTTAAAGTTTAAAATGGCTAAATGGCTTAATCAACCCAATTAATAGGGTAACCAAGTCCAATTGACCTCAAATTTTTATGGTGGGTTTCTCTGATCCTAAAGGTTAGTGGAGAATTGATTTCAGGTCAATTTGATGTATGGTTAGCTCTAATTAATTAGAGATCCATTTTGAGTATTTAAGCCAATTAGGGTTGTTTTAAATGAACTAACTCAAAACCTATTTTTCCTAGGGTCCTCTGGTCATAAGGAACATCATCAAATTTTCCTGGAATTTATTTCACAACATGCTATTTATTGGAATTAAAATACTCAAAACAGAAACATGAATTTGAAAAATCAATAACTTTTCATAGGGATGGCCTCTGACTTTGGAAAATTCGAGGAATGTTCTCAAATTCGGAGGCTTCAAAAGCCCTATGGTCTCATGCCATGGTGAATTGTATACATGCATGGAGAATTAAAAATATGCAGAGAGTAAATAAATTATTAAAAATAAAATACTTGATGAAATTAAATGATTTCTTTTCCACATTATTCTCCTCTGTTCACTGAGCAAGAGAGTATTTTTATTTTATTTTTATGATTTTTCTACACAAAATTATGAATTTTTGAAGTAAATAGAAAATACCCCTAATTTTCTATTTATCCACGCGGCGCCGCGTCATCCTCGGCATCTCCGAACGCACACGCGTCGCGCTCCCATTCGCGCCGCCGCTCGAGTCGAGCAGCCGATCCCGCGGCTCTCGTACCGTCTCCCCGGTCCGACGCCATTCGAGCCGTCGGTCCGCGCGTGTATTGAATGGACGGCATCCGTTCATCGTCCCCGAGCGTCCTCACCCGAGAGTCGTCCACACTAAATCCCTAAGATCTCACTCGATACTCGATGGATTTTCATGTTCTTATGCTCTATGGATTCGTCTTCGAGAAGACAAACACATCCATACGGATTATGTGGGATGAAATTTACGCAATAGAAATGGAGAATGTTCGGAAGCTCGGGAAGAAGAGTGAGGCCATACCTTTGCTCGGAGAAGTGTGGCTTCGATCCGAGGGTTGTTGCACCTTCGATCGGATCCCGACGAAGCTCCGGATGAAGTCTCCGGTCCAGTGAATCGCCTAGGTGGGATTTCGACCACGCACCGATCACAAAGCTCGGAGGCCGGAGCAACCGGGTGGCCTCGGAGATGGGGCTTTCGTCGTGGACACCTTCCCTCGGTCCGGTGAAGGTGTAGAACCAATCAATTTGGGGATTGGCTCACCGTGGAGAAGTGTCCTCGGTTTTGGGCTTGGATTTCAACTACGAAATCGAGCTCTGCCGCGAGAAGAAATGGCAGGGTGATTTCGGTGAGGATCGAAGTGCTCTGTGTATGGGGAGTAGTCCGGAACAATTTTGGCGAGTTTCCTTAAGGTTTGTTTCGAAGCACCTCTCATGGCCGAGAGGGGGTGGTGTTTAAATAGGAGAGGGTGGAGGGCCTCCCTGGGAGAGTTAGGGCTTGGGATCGACCGCTTCTTGGCAAGAGAAGAACAATTACTGATGGCCACTGGGGATGGGGCGGCTCGGCAGGGAGAATTCCAAAGTTGGCTCACATGTGAGCTCTCGGCCATGGTGTTTTCCGGCGGCTCGGTGGCCGGCCGGCCAGCATGGGTCACCCTCGAGGTCGGGTGGGTCGGGTCGGGACTTGGTGCAAGCAATTGGCAAATGCCATGTGTAAAGAGCTTGGATTGAAATGGAATGGGGGAAGACCATTTTGGGTTCAAATGAGTCAACCCATGGTTTTGGGCTAGGTTCACCACCCAAGGCCTGGTCTTGGGCTGAAAAGGGTCACTTGGGTTAACCAAGAGAGAATGGTGTGGTCTCCATCCATGATGAGGTGGCTAAGCATGGTTTAGTGTGTGACATGCTTAAGGTAAAAAAGGGTTTAAGAAGGATTAGGAAAGGGGCCCCTCCTTTTGCCATTAATGGCTTGATCACATGTCAAGCCTTCCATGGCTTCATGTGGCTTGTCCATGGCTTGCATGGCTCACCTTTGGCTTGTGAAAAGTGGAGTCAATTTCATGGAAATAGATTTTAGGAATTTTTTGGTAATTTGATGGAAATTTGTATGAAACTTGATTTGGAATAATTTTATGTTGAATTTAGGACTTAGGGAATGGCTTTTATTAAGTGGATGGCAAGTGGAGATGTCATGTGGGCTTTAGGGTAGATTTTAGGCTTTTTAAAATGGTTTTAGATGAGCTTTTAAGATGGTTTAGGAAAGTGGGCTTTTGAATTTTAAAATGGATTTTGGGATGAAATTTTGTAAAGAGGTTGGGCCAAATAATTGTTGGGTTTAGCTCATGGATGTGTCATGAGTGACTTGAAGCAAATTGGGGGTGATTTGGGTTTGGATTGGGTTGAATTTGGGTTCTTTTGGTGAATGGGCCAATATAGGTCCAAGTGGGCAAGTTGGGCCAATGTTGGGCTAGGGTTGAAATTGATGTAAAATTAATGTTGAGAAATGTTTATGGGAGTGTTTCAAAGAGGTTTTGACTTTGGTTAGGCTTTGATTTTGGGGTTTGGGCTCATTCTGGGTTAGGTTTGGGTTTAGGTCGAAAATTGGGCCTTTTAGCTTTGGGTTGAATTTGAGTGGGGTTTGGGTCTAAATTTTAGGCAAATCATGTTAGTGTTTTGCTTTTGGGGATGCTAAGGAAGATTTAGAAAAGATTTAGGGTTAATTGGAGTTGAATTGGGTGAGTTTGAGCTAAGTTTGGGTCATGGGTCCAAATTGGGCTTTAAGGCCAAAAGTGAAATTGGATCCAAATTTCAATCAAATTGGACTTGGATTTGGTCTAGATTGGTATTGGGAATGTTGAATTGAAGTTTAGAATTGAATTGGACCATAATTTGGGTCAATTGGGTAGGTTTGGCTTGACATTGGGTTCACTTTGGTTTAAAATGGGTCAAATTGGGGGTTTTGACAAAAGTAGGGTAAATTGACAAAATTGGCCCATGGTGTAGTTGGACAAAATGAAATTGGGAATATATGGAATTTTCTGGAATTTTCTGGGAATTTTCTGAATTTTTGGATTTTTGGGTCAAGGGGGGTATTTTGGTTATTTGGAGGGTATTGGGAGGTATTTTTGGAATTTTTGATATTTTTGGGTATGGATGATCAATTTGAGTGATGTGGAAATGTTTGGGATTGATTTTGGGGAATCTTGGGTAATTTAGGTGATTTTGAAAATTTTGGGTAATTTGCGAGCTTTGGGTAGGTTAGGCGGGTGTAGGGTCCCGGGGGTCAAAAATTAAAAATTTGGAAAATTGAAGATTGGGTAAACTTGAGTGGAATGAAATCATTTTGGTTGATCCATGAAGCCACATCAAGCCCACATGAGCCATGAAGGGATTCATTTGAGGCATCCATTATGTTGTTCCTAACCCTCTTAGCCAAGGGCTTAGGGGTTAAGGACCATCCATGTGAATCACCTACATGAGTCGGGAGGTCGAGTTAGGTATAGGTGTGTGAAAGTGTAGTGTATAGGTGTAGTGTGTGTGTAAGTCGGCCCCTTCACCGCACCGGGCCACCCGGGGTAATCCTAAGGCCAAAGAGTCCTATAGGAACTCATCCTTTAAACTTCCACATTTGATTTCAACCCTCTAGGTGATTAGGGGTCTACGATCAAGTTTGTGGAGTTTGCATGGAGTTAAGAAGTGGTTTGAATTTCTAAAAGGTGGGTCCCGATTCTAGTCCTCTAAGATAGTCAAAGGAAAAGCTAAGGCTAGATCCTGAAAATCTTAAAGAGAAGAAGAGAAGACCTCATCGAAAATGAGGTCAACAAATGCATGTAAGTAAATTGCAACAAAGTAAATTACAATAAAATAAAAGCGTACACGGAGGGTCTTGCCGTCATCCTAAGCCGCACTTAAAACACATGTTAAGGCATTTAAATATTTCAATGAGATACTGAGTAAAGCTAAGGGAAGGGTTTCTGGTTGTCTACCAAATTCCTAATCCTATTGATAGTCATCTTCTATGATGTCTAGGTTCTTGGTTTGGTTTAAGGATGATTTTCTTCATCAAAGAACAATTAAATTCAATTGTTCTTCTGAAACATCATGTCGTATTAAGGAAGTGCTTAGGACGAATCCTAAACATCTTTTCAACATTTTTAGGATTATTTTGAGTCCAAATGAATTTAGTTGCACAGGTGAATTAATCATCTAGGAGTTTAATTAAACTATGTCTCTTGCTCAGTGAACTTAGATGAATGAAGTGACATCTCACCTAATACTCTATTTAAGAGTTATAATAATTAAAGCCTTTAAGAGCAAATTGGTTTATCAAGGATTTTAATCATAATTGATTAAAAGTTTGAATTAATGGTTTAAAGTGTTTTAATTTAATAATGAGGTTTTAATTAATAATTTTAAGTTTGGAATAGTGTTCAAATTATTTTAGATTTAATTCTTAATGATTTCATTTAAGTTTGTTGTTAAATGATTTTTATTTAATTTAATTTGACTTGATTTTAATTTAATTTAATTTGACTTGATTTTAATTTAATTTAATTTTAATTTTAATTTTAATTTAATTTTAATTTTAATTTAATTTTAATTTAATTTTAATTTTAATTTAATTTTAATTTAATTTTATTCAATTTTAATTTGATTTTTAGTTTTAATTAAATTTAAATTAAATTAAATTTAATTTTAGTTTAAATTTAATTTAAATTTAGTTTTAATTTTAATTTTAATTTTAATTTAACTTTAATTTTTAATTTAATTTTAATTTTAATTTAACTTTAATTTTTAATTTAATGTTTATTTTTATTTAATTTAATTTTAGTTTTAATTGTTAATTTTAATTGTTAATTTGGATTATTATTTTAATTAAGAATTAAATATTGTTAAAGTGACTTATTTAGGGATTTTTAAATTAAAGAATAAATATCCTCTTAACAATATCCCTATTTTTAATAATCCAAATTTTAAATGTACTCTTTCCAAAATTTAAATTATTTAATTAATTAAAGTTCCATTTTGATATTTTCAAAGTGTTTAATGGGTTTCTACTCCTTAACTTCCCAAAGTTTCAATCATCCAAGAAAGCTAAGATCAAATATTTTACCCTCCATTTTAATTAAACCTAAAGTTTTAATTAAGGGTTAAAATCTTTAATTACCTTTATGCCGCTTTTGAGCTTATTTATTTCATAACTCATTAAATTGAGCTCAAATGAATTTGAAATTCTTATGTCAATCCACTCACATGTCAATTAAGACATTAGAGGAGAAATTGTGATTTTTCTGAATTAAATTTAATTTATATATTTATTTTAATGGAAAATAGGGATTTTTAATGAAAATTCAACTACATGACCTAGAAAATTTTAATGTCCTTAGAAAAATTATGGGATGTCCCTAATGACCAGAGGACCTCTTGGACCAATTTTGGTGATTTTTTGAATTATATTTTATTTATTATAATTATTTTGAGTTTTGGAGTATTAATTAATTTTTAAAAAAATTGAAGTTGAAAAATAGATTTTGTATTTTTCAAAAATCTCTCTGACTTCAAGGAACTCAGAGAAGTAAATTTTATAATTTTCTAATTTTTCTTTGATTTATTAGAATTAATTTAGTGAAAATATTTGGAAATTCATTTTTTAATTCAAAAATTGTTTTAGGCTTTTAAAATTCAATATCTTATTGTAGAGACTTAGGAAAAATAGTTGGTTTGTTCCTAAGTGATTAGAAGTTAAAATGTGACATTTTTATGAATTTTAATATTTTTTTGATTTTTATTATTTTTTAATTATTAAAAATATTAAAATAAGCTTAAAGATGAAAATTTTTAGAAAATTCTAATTTTAATTTTCTTAGACTCCTCTGATATCAAAGAAGTCCCAAAACCAATTTGGTGAATTTTTGAAATGTATTTTTGGAGTTATGAATTTTTAAAATTTAATTTTATCCATGTGACTTAATTAATCCATTTAGTGGGGTTAAACATTTCCAATTGATTTCAAATTTTTATTTGAGGTTCCTCTGGTTCTAAAGATCAGTGCAGAATTGTTTTCAAGTCATTTCCATATGTGGTCAACCCTAATTAATTAAAATTCAGTTTTGAGTAATTAGGCCAATTAGGATTATTTTTAATGAATTAACCCAAACCATAATTATCCTAGGGTCCTTTGATCCTAAAAAACATCTCCAAATTTTCCTAGAATTTTCTAAGTAATATGCTAGTTTGTGGAATTAAACTATCACAAACAATGACATAAACTTGGAAAATACATAACTCTTTATAGAGATTGGCTATGATCTTGAAAAATTCGGGGAATGTTCCCAAGATCGAGAGGCTTCAAAAGTCCTGTAGTCTCATGCCATGGTGAGTTGTATACATGCATGGAGAATTGAATGATTGAAAACACTATTTAATTAATTAAAAATAAAATGTGCATCAAATAAATATGAAATCACTTTCAGATTATTCTCCTTGTTTCAGTGAGCAAGAGGGTATTTTTATTTTATTTTTTCGAGTTTTCTATGAAAAGTTATGAGTTTTTGAAGTTTAGGTTCAAAAATAAATAAAGAAAAATCCATTTCCCGCTCAAATGACACGTGTCGCGTCAAGCTATCGGCGGCGTGGTTGCTTATTCACGGATGAAGCTTCAGTCCGACTCCATCAGCGCCGTCCGTTGGATACATGCTCGATCGGACAATTGTTGCTCCTCTTTCCTTGTTCTATTCACTCAAAACCGTCCAACTTCAAACCTTGATATCTCCCTCGATTCTCAATGAAATTGAATGAATTTTTTTTAAAATGATCGTCCAATCGAGTAGAACACATCTATACAGTGATGATATACTTAAAGCATGTGAATAATTACAGAAAATTAAAACATGATCTGTTGAAGGAGAAAAAAATTGATACCTTTGTCCAAGAGGTGAGGCCTCAATTGGAAATGGTTGGATTGAGCTTAGGAGTGCTTGGAGAAGCTTTTAGAACAATTTGGCAGAGTTTCCCCAAGGTAATCTTTGTATCTCCTCCTCTTGGCCATGGAGGTGGGGTTTAAATAAGGAAGGTTATGGTGGAGCTTTGGGTGGCCATGGGGGTTGATTAGTGGGTTCAAAATATGTGTTTAGGTGGAGGGGAGGTCAGAGTTTAATTTTGGTGAAATCAATTTGGGATTGCCATGTGTAAAGTCAAGGATTTAAATGACATGGGTGTAAGGAGCATTTTTTGTCCAATTTGGGTCAATTCATGGTTTTGGCTTGGTTCACTCACCAAGGCTTGATTTGGGTTGATGTGAGATCATTTGGGTCAGCCTCCGCATGTGTGGTGAAGTCCCCATCCAAGGTGAGGTGGCCAATTTTGGTTAAAGTGTATCATTGATGGGGTTAAAAACGGTTTAGTGAAGGCTTAGGAAAGGCTCCCTCTTCTTGCCATAAGTGGCATGGTGATGTGGAAAGGGCTCCCCATGGCTTGCATATGGCTTCATTTGGCTTGCTCATGGCTTGGGAAAAGGTTGGATCACTTGCATGTAAAAGGGTTATTTGGAATTTTGAAAACTTTGGATTCCTTTGATGGGATTGTCATGATGCTACAAATGGGTTGATTTCATGATGGTTTAAGACTTTGGTAAAATAGGATTATCAAAGGAATGATGAAGAAAAGGTTTCATGTGGGCTTGGGGATGGATTTTGGGCTTTTGAATGTGATGGAAAGTGGGCTTTTAAAGGCTTTATGGAAGCGGGCTTTTAAATTTGAAAACAAATTGGTGGATGGAGATTTTGTGAAATATTGAGCTAAAAAATGTTGGATTTAGTTTATGAGTGTGGCATGAGTTATTTGGAGAAGGTTTGGTGTCATTTGGAATTAAAATAGGTTTAATTTGGGCCTTTTTGGTAATGGGGCCAAGGTGGGTCAAATTGGGCTAACTTTCGCTATCTTGGGTTAATGTTTGTTTAAGGTTGGATTTGATGTAAAATTAATGTTGATAAATGTTTAGGGGAGTTTTATAAAGAGTTTTCAACTTTGTTTGGGCTTTCATTTTGGGATTTGGGCCTATTTGGGTTAGGTTTGCGTTTAAGCCGATTTAGGGGTTTAGGCTTCAAATTGAAATTGGATCCAAATATCAATCAAATTGGGCTTGGATTTGATCTAAATTGACATTGGGGATATTGAATTTAAGTTTTGAATATAATTGGACCAAAATTGAGGTCAATTGGGTTGGTTTAGTGGGACATTGGGTCTACTTGGGTTAAGAATGAATCCAATTGGGGGTTTTGGTAAAAGTGGATTAAATTGACAAAATTGGCTGATGGTGTAGTTGAATAAAATGAAATTGGGAATATTTGGGATTTTCTGAAATTTTTTGGAAATTTTCGGAATTTATGGAATTTTTGGCTAAGAAGGGCATTTTGGGTATTTGGAGGGTATTGGGGGTATTTTTGGAAATTTTGGTATATTTGGCTATGGATGATCAATTTGAGTGGGGGAAATGTTTAGGATTGATTTTTAGGAATTTTGGGTAATTTAGGTGATTTTGCAAATTTTGGGTAGTTTCGAGGCATTTAGTAGGTTTAGTGGGTGTAGGGCACCGTAGGTCAAAAATTGAAATTTTGGAAAAATGAAAATTGATCAAATTTGAGTAGAATGGAATCACTTTGGTTGAGTCATGAAGCCATATCAAGCCCATAAGAGCTACGAGAGGACTCATTTGAGGCATTCACTACGTTGTTCCTAACCCTCTTGCATGATGGCCTGAGGTTAAGGTCCATCCATATGAATTACCTACATGAGTCGGGAAGTCAAGCTAGGCATGAATAGTTTTAGGATTTGGAATGTGTGTGAAAGTGTAATGTGTGCGAGTCAACCCTCACTGCACTGATGCCACCTGTGGTAGGTCTAAGCGCCAAAGAGTCCTATAGGGAACTCATCTTTTAAACCTCCACATTTGATCTTAACCCTCCAAGTGAATTAGTGGTTTACAATCAGGCATGTGGGGTTTGCAGGGAGTTAAGAGGTGTTTAAATTTCTAAATGGTGGGTGTCATCTCTAATCCTCTAGGATAGTCAAAGGGAAAGCCTAAGGCTAGATCCTAAGTACTAAGGAGAGAAAAGACCTCACCAAAATGAGGTCAACAAGGAGTCTTTAGGACATCATTGGTTGTCAAAGATTCTTTATGAAACAAATCTTCCATTGGGTCTACTTCACCGTAGGATGTGCTATCGAATCAAGTTAGCTTTCTTATAGTAGATGGCTCGGATGCTCTCTCGTATCATATATATTCAATGACTTACACATGGATCGTTTGATCGCCTTCTTGTCCGGCTTTTGGCAAGTTGGTTTTTCTTAGTTAACTTGGCTCATCTAATTAGGTTGTTGTCATGATCTCTTCATCAGGATCCACCTCCATTATATTATTCTCTTCTGGACCATTAGATCTATGTAAATTCAATGCGTACATCTCTTGATGTATATTGTTATTTGAAAATCGTGTGCACATATATATGAAAATAAATGAAGAATATTATGCATTAAAAATTTAATGAAGGGACAAATAATTGGGCGCAATTTAGTTTGTTTGATTTATTTTTAAATGTCATATACAAAGATACTTTTCCAAAATTGAATAACACATTTATGTAATATGATGGACATTAAGTATTGATACGCCATTGAAAAATTTTCATCATATGACATAAATCTCGAAGCGTAAAATGAAACTTGAGGTAATTTTTTTAGCAATGAATGTTTAAAACTTCAATTAAAAATCATCTGGAACTCTAATTTCAGTAAACTTATAGTGGAACAAATCGAGTTGATGAGATGTGCTCAATGACACTAGAATTGATCTGATCTGAGTTATTTTAGATGCATATCAAGCCATTAAACCCTTTTTAGAAGCTCTTGGTCCTTAACTGAAAGGCCAGATAAATTCAAAATCTGACAAGCTTATAGTCAAATGGAGCATCTCGATGAGACCAATCCAAAGAGCATAAGATCACTCAATTCTGACATTGCTAAGACACTCAAATGTTTAACAAATTGTCCAATTGAGGGAATCTCTTTGGGCTATACGATGGATGAAACTTTATCCTTACTTATTTGTAGGGAGAACTCTCCCAAACTCTATAAATAAAGCCTTACCCCTTTATGAAAGGGGCTATACCTTGAACCATAGGAACTCCTGAGTTTGGAAGAGAAGGACTGTAGTCCAAAATTCTACATCAAAGGTCCCTGCAACCACCGGCTGCCATCGACCATCGTCTGCTGCCCCCGAAGATGTTATAACAATGCACCATGAATACGGTGTAACCAGGGGCTCTGCATACGGTGCAGTGATACCTCCCGAAGACTATGTAACAATGCACCCCACAATAATTACTTAGAATCTCCATACTTAGGATAAAATAACATTTTTCGGACTTCTAAAGGTCTCTCCTTCCAGTCCATCATTATACCCTATATTATCAACTATGGCCTACATGGTTTACAATTCATGCAACTCCCAACTCTAACCTCTACAACCTACATGAATCACAACCACGCGGCTCCCAACTCTGACCTCTATCACCCACATACATTATTACATCTGTCTACAATGTCCTATGTGACTCACATCTCATACTTCTTCCAACGTTGATCTCTGAGGCCTACAGACGTTATTATAGGTCACCACTATGACCACATTATAAACTATGTCCTATGTGACTCACAGCTCACGTACCTCTCAAATATGGCTTATGCGACTTAGTGACGTTATTGTAGTTCCATACTACGACTTCTATAACCAACTGACGTTTTTGAAGTAGCCATCTACGACCCACGAGACCAGCTACTACCATGAATTTCAACTAAAACCTCAATGACAACCTGTCGCTACAACCTTCATATACAATATTCACGACAAATTACCGTCTCTATAAAATTCTACTATGACATTCGAGGCCCATTACAACTATTATTGTTGAAAAATCATTGCATATCAATTTTGTTATTCCATATTCCCTAACTGATGGGAGAAGAGCAGACCTGCATACTCACAATTATATAGTGAATTATTTCAACTGAGTCAGACATCATAGTTTTTCCCATTTTAGGGTTTACCTGTAAAACATTCTGGTGTCTCTAAATGTCACTCCAATTACTTGAGTGTGCATTAGATTTTTGTGCAATGTTAAGGCGCTAAATAATTACTCTACCTTCACAATATTTTTTTGGCACAAATTATCAATAATTAAATAGAGGAAATATTAAAAAATGTTCGAGTTGTCATCAAAATATACTCAATGTCTTCAATCTTTCTCCCTACGAGAGTTAAATCAAACAAATAAGTAGGCAAATATTGACCTTAACGATGATATCTTATGTCAGTCTTATTGATGAGAATCAGAGATAGTTGATGTTGATGACATGCATGAGCCTTATTAGCAATGATGTGCTTCGGGATCGACATTAATGATCAACGGTAATGCACATTAAACTCGATGTTAATAAGTTGTGATGTTGAGCATTAGTATTATTGCCAATGACGAGTACATGTATTTTTTTTATTAACGATCTTCTTTTTGATGGGCAATCTATCCTTTAATAAAGTGCATGATCAAATACATCATTGTCAGCCTTAAAGGGTTACTATGTACTTCATATGGAAGCTAGTTTTTTTTTTTAAATAATAATAATAATAATAATAATAATAATAATAATAATAATATGTGTTTTGCATTAATCCATGTTTATAATTGCTTAATAACAGATCCATTGAGTTTGCCTATTGGACTGATTGTTTCTATTAAAGCCCGTAGCAATTAGAGATTAGCCCAAATTAATTGGCATTACTTGGCCCATTTGACAATCTCCACCATAAGCCTTAATTATTTCCTTCTAGACCTAAACGTTATTATTTATTAAAATTAAAATATTTCTTAATTAAATTGATTACTTTGGATAATTATTCGGCAATATAATTCAAAGGATTATTAAAAAATTATCTTTAGCATTTCATTTTCATAATTTGAAGATCAAAATTGTTTGAATTATTTATTTATTTTTCACATTAATTGTAATGAATAGCACAATTTTGATTATAAGAATTATTTATTTATTTTTCTATGAACATTATCAAAATTACAATAATTGTAAAGAGATGCATATACTAAATGGGCTTATTTCTATCTTTCGACTATAATAATTTCCATAAAAAAGTTAAGAAGCCGCCGTTGAAATCAATATTTTCCCATCAATCTTGACTACGTACGGCGATGTACTTTAGCTATGATCGACTTATTCTGAAGAAAAAAGAAAAATTGTGTAACCACAACAGTTTTTTGTAATATCAAATTATCCTTCATCAGCTTCACAACTACTTCTTAATAAACTACAACTACCCCAAATAGATCCTAAAATCAACTTTATCATATTAAGTGAAGTGAACTGAGATTATCAAGTTCAAAAAGCATTTCAAAATATTTTATAATTTATAATGTATAATATAAATGAAAATTTAGTGTTAACCCAAAGTTAATCATATTTATAAAATTTAATTCACAATATAAAAATTGAATAAAGTTGATATGCCACCAACAAATTTTCATTATCCAGCACAATCTCGAAACATGATGCTGATATCGAGATAATATTTTAAGCAAGACATGTAAGTCGTTCAGAACTCCGATTTCAACAAAGTTATAATCAAACTGACTAGCACATCAAAGTTAGTCCAATTCGAGTCAAATTACGCCCGGATCAAGTCATAAAACCGTTTTTTGAAGATTCCCAGACATATTTGGAAAATCAAACGATTGTCAAATCTGGCAAGTTTATAGTAGAATCGAACGTCTCAGCAAGAAGAATCCAACGAGCCTAAGATCACTCCCAGACATCATTAAGACATCCAAATACCCCTTAAATGTCATCTGATCGAAGGAAGCTCTCTGGACCGTCTGATCAAAATGATTTATATTCCTGCATTAACTGCACCCATAACACTATAAATAGACCTCCATCCCTCACATGGGGAAGGAGGCCTAGAGAAAGAACATGAGACCTTGAGGAAAAGCTGCAACTCAACATCACCGTCAATCGCCGTTAACCACCTCAGACCTCCATCGACCCCCACCTACTGTCGTCGACCACCTCCGGTTGCTATCAACCACCGCCTACCGTCATCAACCACCGTCGAACATCGTCAACCACCACAAACCTTCGTTGACCTCCGTCGATCTCCGTCATTGACCACCACTAATCACCATCGATCATTACCAACCAGGCGCCGTCAGTCGACGCTGTAATCTGAAAAATATAGTTAATCTTTCTCGTCTGTGAGATAATAGATTTTTGAAATCATCAATCAATAGTGAATTTCCGCAACTGGGCCAATTCCCGTGGTTTTTTCTTTACAGGTTTTCCACGCAAAAAACTTTTAGACTCGTCACGGCTTTTCTCTTTTCATTTGTGTGTGTGCTGAATTTTTGTACAATGCTAAGATGATAATCCATTAGTCTACTGCCGTGAATTTTCTAGCACACATAAAAAATTATATCCCAAGAGATTTTTATGCTAATGAGATGTTTTTGGTTAAGTTCATACATTGAAATAAAATTTTCATAACTTAATTTTGAGTAGCTTAATGATATTTCATGGGAGTTATTGATATGACCTCATCCATATCATCTTTTGTTTTTTCTGTGTTTTACGCTATGGCTGCCTGTTTTCTGACTTGGTATTTATTTGTATGCCTATCTCATTCTTCTTTACATCGTATATAACATGATGTGTCATCATAGTTACATTAAGTAATTCAAGAAATTTGTAAATGTCGAAAAAATATTGTAATCATATGATAAATTATTTCTTGTCTGTACATCAACTATTTAAACTTACCCCCATTAAGATTACACCAATTATTGTCATCATCCACTCATAATTCCCTATCTCCATAAGATTCATCAATACATTTGATCTTATTAGGCATAAATTTGTTATTTACATAAATTTGCCATTTTCAACCTTGAAACTAATTTCTTTATTCACACATATTGTCCTGCACGGCAAAATTATTGTTTTAGTTTTACATATGTATCCTCAAAGTCGACTCTTTTGTTCCCATCTTAAGCCAAAAAACAAAATGAAAATTACAAATAAAATTAAAAACCTTCCTATTTTATTTTTTCATACTTGTCATTTCCACTTAATTTATAATATTTCTTGCAATATACTTGACATTTTTTGGGGCATTTATATGCATATAACCCAACTTTTTTTTTATTTGCATTTCTCGCAACTAAATTCAACATTTTGCAATTATACCGCCCAAATATTTTATATCACATAGAAAATACTATTTATTGTAACTTTTAGAAAAACTGAATCATATATACTAACTCTAAATACTAGATTTCTAAGTTAGTTGTCATTGAGACACAACTTCCCAAATTAATAAGTAAATAAATATACAAGAATGTATACATATATGTTTGTGTGTGCACTAGTAGAGACATCAGAAGTTTTTACGTGGAAACGTAAAAAGAAAAAAACCGCAGAGTCTAGCTTAGTTGGAGAAAATGGACTATAAACTAGAGATTACATATATGATCATATGTACCGCATGTGAGAAAAAAGTAACACCACCTTTCGATTTACAACGTTGGTGTGCGGATGATTTTTGTCGCATGGAACGATGACAGCTAATGGTGATCGGCGGTGGCCAACCAATGATGGTCGATGGTGGATGGTGGCGACGACGATTGCAGGAGTGATGCTGGATATCTGCTCTTTCTCCAAGCTTTAAGCCCTATTTTCATGCTTCAAGCTCTCTCTCTCTTCTCATGAGAGGGACGATGCTTTAAAGAGTCCTGATTGCAATTAATGAATGAATCTGAAAATATTTCTTTCTCAAAAATTTATCTTAAGATCTATGCTATGTCTTGAGAATAATGCCAAATAATTAAAATTTATTAATTGTGTATCACCTGTCCCCTATTTTTTGGTGGGATTAATTTTATTGTCTGAAAATATCAATATAATCATATCATGATACTCTAGTTGGGTTTGGGGTACATCCATTTATTCGAAAGGCGGGGAAGAAAGGCGATAATCCGACTATATTCTTATATGAGCATGATAATGTGTGCCTCTCTGCCTCTTGTAGGTTCGTTTCGGTTGGCAAGTTTCTTTATGGGCATCCCAAATTGGAACTCATTCTGAAAGTTTTTGATTCGCTGAAGTTGTGGGTGATTGGAAGATTGACTTACTTGATGACCGACACATTCTAACACAATTAACAAAGGAGGAAGGTTACGCTTGGCTGTTTGCTAAAAAGATTATGCGAATTGAGAACAAAGTAATGAAGGTGCTTAATTAATCGGTGTTCGGTATTTGTTGGTGGGATTCGTTGGATTTACTTGAGATTGTACTAACACATTTTTTATGTACATTATATATATACACATGTGCGTTTGAAAATTGTAGAATTAGAAGCATATAGGAATTCTATGGAATTTATATAAATCATTCTATTAAAAGCTATCCAAAACTCAATAGGCATAGTGTTGTTTTACTTTCTTTTTTTTAGTTGGTGGAAGTTCTGACATGAACTACATAAATTCTTCTCCCATTGCGTTCCAATCATTGTTTAACAATTTCGATCATCTCATTCTCACCCTCAACATTTTCTTTATTATAAACATAAAACTTAGAAACCACAAAAAACAACACAAAGTTAATCAAATTAAGAACTGCAAAAAACCCATAGTAACAATCCAAACGAGACTCATTCAAATCATTCTCAATCCATCCCCTCCTCCCCCCTCTTCTCGTCGCCCTCGCCATTGTTGATAGAAGAAAACTGCTGATAAAATTCCCAATCCCAATACTCGTCGTAAAGAACGAAGTCCCCAAGCACTTCATCCCTTCTGGCGCCTGATCATAGAAAAACTCGATCTTTCCCCCTTCCACCAACATCTCTGCAACTCCCATCAACACAAACTGCGGCAAGATAACAATAATAGTTAATGGAAGCTCATTATCTCGCACAGCATGGAGCCTCTGCCACTCGACAAGCGCTGCAATAATCATGACGAGGATGTGGAATGCTTCCCCAATGCCTATCCTCTGCAACATTGTCATCCCTCTGGGGTTTTTGGTGTGCTTTTTGATTAGGGGGACGAAGCATCTATCATAAATGGCGACGCTTGTGAGAGCGCCGATGGTGAAGAAGGAGGAGAGACTTGCAGGGGGGATTTGGAAGTGATCATATCCTATGCTGCGATTCAGCGTCATGCTCTGTTTGACGAAGAGGGTGAGGACTTGAGCCATCATTACGCTAGGAATGATTGATGTTATGAAGACCGGTAGTAATTTGATGATTTGTTTGGTTTCTTCTACCTGAGTTATGGAACATAAGATCCAAGGATCGTTTGAGCCTGTCATTACTGCCGCCTTATCCAAAAACCTATGAAAGACATAAAGGAGAATATTATCAAAGAAGAATGTTTGGAGAAATTATTACATCCGCATGTCCCGTTGGTCAATCACGACTGCCATATCATCCAAAGATCGGACGTACGATGATGTGACGGCCCGTGAATGATTGTCATGCGTACGTCCTGATTAGGGGTGGATCTCGTATATGAGAGGGTAATTTAGCATTTTGCCTCTTCTAAAATATCAATTTTGCCACTCCGAAATATTACTTTGCTCTTTGTTTCCCTGGCCCCTCCCACGTTGAGTCATGGGGACAGTTTGCGCCCTTCAATGTTTGTGAATACTTGTATTTGGAGAAAAATATCAAGATGATCTTTCAACTATGTGTAAGGTCTTTTATTCCAAGAGCTTATAAAACTGTCAATTTAGCTCCAGAAACTTTTAATAAGGGCTAAAATAGATTATTTTAACTTATATTAAAATAGTTTGGGGACTAACTTGATATTTTTATAGACTATTAGGCTAAAATGACCTCAAGTAAGTAGTAGAGGAGCATTTTTTATGCTTCTTGCATACTACTCCTTATTTAATAATAAGATAAGCTTTAACAGTATTAACCTTAGTGAGTTTGAGCGATTGATTTTGTAGTATGCCTTCTTTGAGGAATGCTCAGAGTCAAGCTCATATAATTCTTTTGAATCTATTGGATAAGGAATCTTCCATTTTCGAATAGCGGCCACCAAAACATGCGCTATCCTTACGATTGGGCTACCAGAAGGCAACTTATGCCTGTAAAATGGTGTGCCAACAAAGAATACTAGTATTGCAAAGGCTAATGCAACTGTGGGTATGATGTAGCCAATTGAAAAGCTAACATTATCTTGAATGTAGACTAGGAAGGTGCTCGAGAGAAGGTTTCCGAAGAAGAGAGCGAAAGTCCACCAGTTGAAGAATGAGAGTTTTAGGGCTCTTTCCTCTTTGTTATAAACATCAAATTGATCAGCTCCAAATGTTGATATGTTGGAATTGGTTCCACCAGCTCCCAATGCTATTATATATAATGCTAAGAAGAACATGGATACTTGAACTTCACTTGCGCGGGATTCACACCCTTCTTTGTTCGACGAATCACAAGCCGGAAGTCGTAGCGATGGGAGCGATACATCAAGAGTAAGAAGTATCATTCCCTAATAAAAATGAATTGCATTGTTTGTAATATGTAAATGAGAAGATTGTAATAACTAATAACAACTTTTAGATGCGGCAAAATTATGAAAAATATTACCATTAAGTAGATTGTAGAAGATATTGCAAAAGTCCAGTATCGACCGAGATGAGAATCAGCAATATATGCGCCAATAATTGGTGTCAACATTATGGTTCCGTACCAGTTTGTGACATTGTTTGAAGCTTCGACGGTGCCTTGATGAAGCTTATTTGTGAGATACACGACTAGATTTGGCGCCACACCAAAATATGCCAATCTCTCAAGTGTTTCGAATACTGCAAAGTCAAATATGAGCATTAACATGTATACCACCCAAATCCTACATATTTACATATCTATCAGCCAAAGTTTGATTTTTTTTACATTTATACCAGCCAATTCTCTTATATCACATCAAATATACTAAGATTTTAATAAATGAAAGTTTTGATGGGTTATCAGTGGGGAATACAGATCTCTGCATCCACAAGAACAAAGAGAACAGGTGAGGATTTAATTACAGGAATTCATAGAACAAGCAATAAACAGAAGAATTTAATTACCAAAAATAAAGGAACAAGCAGACCATCTTCCTCCTTTTGATCTGAGAAAAGGTCTGCCTTTTATATCTACTGTTCCATCCATGGTGTAATCTGTATTCTCCTCTCGCCTCCCACTAGTCTCTGAATCCGCCATTGTTGAACAGCACAAAGCTTCAGTTGTTGCAGTGATTGGGCTGTTAAAATCATGAAATCAATGGGAGCCTAGCGTCTTTAAATATAGGGGCATTTACATACCTACCTTAAACGTATCGATCACCAAACTTCACTTTTTACATTTAAACCATTGAAATCTTTCGTATTACATAACTTATATTATTATTTTAATGTTTAAAAAGATGGACCTTTTCATGCAGGTATGGTTAGGGCTGTTAATGATTTTATTTTAAACTGAGTTGGGGTCTGCTCAAAATCAGGAAAAGAAATCGGTTTAAAATTTTGGCTTGTAGATTGTCTCGTTTATTTCAATTTGATCTTGATCCGAACTAAAATTCAAATCGATAATTGAGCGATTTACTGATCTTCTAGCTAAATTCCTTAAATTTATGGCTGTAATGTTATTAGGCGAGCTGGCGTTAGCTCAAAATGTGCTCGAAAAAATTTGATATAAAATTTTGGCTAATAAATTTCTAGTGCAACCAATAGGGTTTGGCCATTCATGAAATCCTACCCCAGGGCTTTCTCTAAAGAAAGCGACGATTCATCACATAGGCAAGTGGCTGCGCCAGCTCATGATAGCCAACGTACGCACCCCGTGTAGGCGATCAAATCCACATGCCTAACACTAACCTTACGGCTAACTACAGAAGGAAAAGTAAAGGGGAAATGATTCTCACCACCGTGGAGTTTGCTCGACGTCCGCCGGAGTTCGAGAAGAAACTCTCCTAGAAGGTAGGAGAGAAGCACACAAATTCTTCCCAAAGGTGTGAAGAAGCTCACCTCACCAGAGAGATCACCGAAGCTCATCGGAGTTGCCTTTCTCCAAGCTAGGATGGCGTTTTCCTGGCCATGCCTCTTGGAAGCTTCGACGGAGAGGAAGAAGAGCAGCCCACAAGAACAAGAGGTTAGGAAATGACCAATCTCTAGCTTTCTCCTTCAAGAAAAACCCTCATGACTCCAAGCCCTCAAGGAGGTGTAGGAACCCCCAAGAAAAAGAGGAAATGGAGAAGGAGGGGAAAAATGAAGAAGGAGAGGTCGAGGAGTAGGGAAACACTAGCTCTTCAATGGAAGAAGCCCTCACCAATCTCCAAAAGCTCTCCCACACTCCCTTGCACTCCTTCGGTTGAATGACGTCGATTCCTGAATGCGGAAGAGGCTGCTCGGTTAAGCCAACTAAGCAGCATCCAAGGTGACACCATGCCCAAGAAGCTTCTAAAGTGCGGGTGAAAAGGTCCTTTCACATCCCCTTTTCCCACACCCCAGGCTCATGACCAAATCCTTAGCGAAAAAGCTGGCTTCAAGAGTCAAAACGATGCTCAAAATAGTTTTTTTTATGACATGGGAAGTGACGCGAGAGCCTAGGCAGGGTGGTACCTAGGTGCTGGTTTGGGCGCCGGAACGTCGTGCTCTCGGGAAAAGTGTCATTTTTCGCTTGTTTTGGTCACCTAGGTGCCCGGTCTTAGTGCCTAGGCACCGAACATGATGTTCAAATACCTCAAACACAAACAAGACCTCCTAAGGCTTGTGATAGATGATCACAAAATGGTATTTTGGGCGCCGAAACCCTCGGGGTCGGCTCAGATATAGCCTGATACCTTGATTTTTCATCGGGAGCACCCGACAGAGGATTATCTCGATTTGAAAGCTACGAGAGACTCTATGAGAGTGAAATGTCATTCCATACCTTAGAATTAAGTATTGTGGTCGGTCATAAGCTGGGGAAATCGCCGCTAGTGGCCGTCATAAACCATGGAGTGGGTAGGGTGTCTCGAATCATAATTTTATGTTAACTCACGTAGGTGGACTCTGTGACTTCCTATGGACATGGGAGGCTGCAGATGGACATGTGGTGACCTCTAATCATTATAGTAATCACCAAGCACGTCTCACTGTTAGCATCAATTTTTTTATGTCATATGTGTGGGATGTTCACTTGAGTGCATTAATGTCATACTTTATGCAAATAAGTTACCTGCAGCTCAAGACATCCATTTGAAACCTTTTGGCGTGTGTTGAGGAGAACACAACCAAGGTCATTCAACTACTCTGGTTTTTCACTTAGGCAAATGCCAGTCAGCATGTCACTTATCGAGTGGCTTCAGTCTGGCCAGCGAGTCTCATTCGTCGTGTCGCGAGCGAAAGTGGCTTAAATTAACCCCTCCACTGTACGAGTTTATTCAAATAATTCTGGATGACAAAATTGACCACGCGAGTATGTCTGGAAAGTCGATTTTACATTGGGAGGACGTTCATTTCGCTACGGCTTCACGGGTGGGATAAAAATGCGCGAATTATCATTTTAGCGCAATCGTCGAATATGTCATTTGAATGATCCCAATGGCAAAACAGACTGCTCGAATGCGACTGGAACATCAATTTCACATAAGGAGGACATCCACTTCGCTGCGAGAACGTGTACGAGCTAAAAATGCATAGATTGATGATTAATTGGATTATTACTATTACGTTATTTTAATATTAATATGTTTTTCTCTTATAAAGGAATCACTTCACCCTCTCACCTATATATTGTGACCTAGCCAAACTCGCCACCACTTCCTTTCAGAAACCCTAGTTGTCTCCCTGCTCGCCGCCCTCCTCCTTGCCATCGAAGCTCGCCGCCGGAGATCCCTCACCATCTATGTCTCTCCTCCAGCCGCCACCTTCAGCTTCTTCCCCTCTTCTGCGGTTTGTTTACTTGGCTCTCTAGCCTTCACAGATGACATCTCGCCATCTTTCCTCAACGCTGACATCTAGATCTCGTCGATCTGAGCTCTTCCCTCACGCTGACATAACCAAGCATCCCTTTTTTCTTTGTACTTTTGGTGTGCCTGCATGCTTGATAAGTATGGTAATGTGTCAGGGCATTGTTCTGCAGGGATTCATGCCTCTATATGCATACACACAACTACCGCTATGGGGGAACTGTTGGCATATTTTTAAGTTGTGTTTTATTTTGAAGAGGGGTCGCCTAACAGAAATCTGTCGGCATATTTTTAATTTAATTAAAATAAATAATTTGAAAAGTAGTATTTGATTTTGAAAATAATTTCAAATTTGAAGGTTTTAAGATATGAGACTAAACCGATCTCACATCCCAAATAGTTTATATAAACGAGCACCGCACCATAAACCGTGTATCTATCCCTAAGGATAGACACATCGCTTCGACGATGGGGCTCGATTAAATAAACTAGAAGATTTGTGACATCCGTTCGGTCTGCGAACCAATTTTATAAGCCGACAAAATTCCCTCGCTTAATATGAAAACATTAAACAGGGTTTATATTACTCAGGTTCTTCAAAATTCCCTATAAGGGCAAGCCCCTATAGTTAATTAAATCTTAAGTGACGGGAATCACCTAAGAAAACTCTCGATAATAATCAATAATTCCGCTCTCAAGAATTTCAAAGTTTAAGTTTTCAAGGGATTGAAGTTTTGAATTTCAATAGGGAATGGATCGAGTTTAGAACATTTTGTTTTGTGAATCCAAAGGAAGAAAAGTAGGAGAAATCACGGATTCGAAGTGAACTTCGGTAATTTCCGACTATCCTATTGTTTGGCTTAGATTTAGGAAAATCCTAATGTTTATTTAAAAGTTTTGATTTTGTCAATTTTAATTAATTAGGACTTATATTTATATGATAAAATCATACAAATAACTTCGAAGATGTGAGGGTTTATGTCGTATCGGACGACTACCTCGGAATCCTAAGACCTGTTAGGGCTTAATTTGCAATGCAAGTGCCTAACGAAGAATTGAGGATTTATGTTGCACTAGTGCAAACTACCTCGAAGTCCTATGGCTTGGTTATTTAATTCTAAGAAAGTCTTGTCGAAGTAGACTTAAGTTCAAGTTTTGCTGACGACGATGGCCGTGCCTGCCCACCATGCTCCGAGCTCCTTGTTGTTGCAGAGGTTTAGTTTTAGAAATCATAAATCGGGAGATGAGAAAAGTGTTTTGGTTTAGAGAAGTCTTAATTTTCCAAGTGTTTTTTGTATTTTGATTAAAACAAATCTTAAAGTTGATTATAACGACACCGGTTAAGATCCCACTGTTCCATCCTTCCGACATCATTATTTTTATCGGATTCACTTAGTCCAGATGAATTTGCTAAACTCAATCGAATGAGTTCCACACTTTCATTTAGACCGTGGAAATCCCGTTAGCAACACGTAGGTTACATCATCCGAGGTATTCCCGATCATCCAACAGGACATTTTAATTTAGTTGCAATTGTAGTTTTGTGTTACGTTTGTGATTAAATTTTAAGTTGTTTTATATTTTGAAATGTTGTGGCGGTGAATTTTATCTTGCAATGACTTTTAACTTAATTTGGTTTCAGCTTTAGGGTACTATCCTAAAGGTGTGGGTTTTCATGCAATCGTTGTTTTATCATGCAAGAAAAATAAAGTACATTCGTAAGAAAGTAAATCGCAGGAAAGTAAATTGCAAGAAAGTAAATTGCAATAAAATAAAAGCGTACTCGGAGGGTCTTCCCGTCATCCCAAGCTACACTTAAAACACAATTAGAATTTTTAAGCAAGTTCCTAAGTAAAGCTAGGGAAGGGTTATGGTTTTCTACCAAATTCCTAATCCTATAGCTTAGTCATCTCCTATGACGTCTCAGGTTCTTTGTATTTTGGTTTGAGGACGATTTTCTTCATCAAAGAACGATTAAGTCCAATTTGTTCTCATAAATGTCCTATCGTATCGAGGAAGTGCTTAAGAGGAATCTTAAACATCTTTTCAATATTGCTAGGATTGTTTTAAGTCCAAATGAATTTAATTATACAAATGAATTAATCGTCCAAGAATTTCAAGTTTATTGTTATCTTACTCAGTGAACTAGGACATTTGAATATCCTAAGAGTGAAGTAACATTTCATTTAATGTTCGTTTAGGAGTTATAATAACCAAAGCCTTCGAGGGTAAATTGGTATTCAAATGGTTTGTGATTTAGTTTAATTTCCATTAATGAGTTTAAATTTGGAATAGTGTTCAAGTTATTTTAGATTTATTTTGAATTCTTTATGTCTTAGGTGATGTTATATCTAATTCAACTTAATTTAATTTAATTTAATTTAATTTAAGTTTTTAATTTATTTAATTCAATTTAATTCAATTTAGTTTGATTTGATGTTTAATTAATTTGATTTGATTTAATTAATTTGATTTGATTTAATTTTAATTTAATTTAATTTAATTATTTAATTTAATTTAATTTGATTTAATTTACTTAATTTAATTTAATTTAATTTAATTATTCAATTTAATTTAATTTATTTAATTTAATTTAATTATTTAATTTAATTTAATTATTTAATTTAATTTAATTTGATTTAATTTAATTTAATTTAATTTGATTGTTTAATTTAATTTAATTTATTTAATTTAATTTAATTTAGTTTAATTTAATTTAATTTAGTTTAATTTAATTGTTTAATTTAATTTAATTTAATTTAATTTGATTTAATTTAATTTAATTATTTAATTTAATTTAATTTGATTTAATTTAATTTAATTTAATTTAATTTAATTTATTTAATTTAATTTTTTTTTAATTTTAATTGAATTTTTTTTAAAAGAGTTTAATAATTTAATTTTAGTTTAATGATTAAGTCTTTTAATATTTTGAATTTTGATTTATCATTTTAATTAAGAATTGAATATTAATGAGATGATTAATTTAGGGATTTTTAAATTAAAGAATAAATTTCTTCCTAATAATATCCCTATTTTGATAATTCCAATTTTATTATTCTTCCAAATTTAATCAATTATTTAATTAAGGTTTAATTATTTTAAAATTGTTTAATGGGTTTCTACCCTTTAATTATTTAAATTTCAATCATCCAAATCAGATTAGGATCAAATATTTTACTTATTAATTTTTTTTAAACCTAAAGTTTTAATTAAGGATTAAAATTTTAATTACCACTTTACCCTTTAAGCTTAATAATTTCATAACTCACTAAATTGAACTCAAATGAACTTAAAATTTTTATGTGACTTCACTCATATGTCAATAAAGACATGAGAGGAGAAAATGTGATTTTTCTGTATTTAATTTATTTATATAATTATTTTTGGTAGAAAATAGAGATTTCCAAGGAAAATTTAATAACATGACCAAGGGAAAGTTACTGTCCTTAAGAAAATTAGGGGACATTCCTAATGATCAGAGAACCACTTGGACCAATTTTGGTGATTTTTTGAATTATATTATTTTTATTATAATTATTTTAAGTTTCGGAGTGTTAATTAATTTAAAAATAAAATAAATGTTGAAAAATGGATTTTATATTTTTCAAAAATCTTTCTGATATCAAGGAAACCAGAGAAGCAAATTTTGCAATTTTATGATTTTTCTATGATTTATTATAATTATTTTAGTGAAAATGCTAGAAAATACATTTTTTTTTAATTTTAAAATTACCCTAGGGCTTTAAAATTTAATATTTCACTAAATAGACCTAAGAAAAATATGGGGTTTGTTCCTAAGTGATTAAAATTCAAAATGTGACATTTTGGTGAATTTTATTATTTTTGTGATTTTTATTAATTTTTAATTAATAAAATATTAAAATAATATTAAAAATCAACTTTTTAGAAAATTGAAATTTTAATTTTCTTAAATTCCCTAATATCAGAGAGGCTCCAAAACTAATTTGGTGAATTTTTTAAAAAGTATTTTAAAAGTTATGAATTTTAAAGTTTAAAATGACTAAGTGGCTTAATCAACCCAATTAGTGGGGCTAACCAAGTCCAATTGACCTCAAATTTTTATGATGGGTTCCTCTGATACTAAAGGTCAGTGGAGAATTGATTTCAAGTCAATTTGATGTATGGTTAGCTCTAATTAATTAGAGACCTATTTTGGGTGTTTAAGCCAATTAGGGTTGTTTTAAATGAACTAATTCAAAACCTATTTTTCCTAAGGTTCTCTGGGTCATAAGGAACATCACCAAATTTTCCTAGAATTTATTTCACAACATGCTATTTATTGGAATTAAAATACTCAAAACGAGCAACATGAATTTGAAAAATCAATAACTTTTCATAGGGATGGCCTCGACTTTGGAAAATTCAGGGAATGTTCCCAAATTCGGAGGCTTCAAAAGCCCTATGGTCTCATGCCATGGTGAATTGTATGCATGCATGGAGAATTAAAATAATGCAGAGAGTAAATAAATTATAAAAAATAAAATACTTGATGAAATTAAATGATTTCTTTTCCACATTATTTTCCTCTGTTCACTGAGCAAGAGGGTATTTTTATTTTATTTTTCTGATTTTTCTACACAGAGATATGAATTTTTGAAGTTTAGGGAATTAAATAAATAGAAAAAAACCCTAATTTTCTATTTATCCACGCGGCGCCAATTCATCCTCGGCATCTCCGAAACGCCGCGTGTCGCGCTCCCATTCGACGCCGCCACCTGAGTCAGCAGCCCGGGCCCCGCGGTTCTCGTACGCGTCTCCCGGTCCGACGCCATCCGAGCCGTTCGTCCGCGCGTGTATTGAATGGACGCGCATCCGTTCATCGTCCCCGAGCGTCCTCATCCGAGAGCCGTCCACACTAAATCCCTAAGATCTCACTCGATACTCAATGGATTTTTATGTTCTTATGCTCTATGGATTCGTCTTCAAGAGACGAACACATCTATACTGGCTATCATGCATTGAAACTAAGGCATTTGAAATGGAGAAACTCAGAAGCTCGGGATGAAGAATTAGCTCATACCTTTGCTCGGAGAAGTGTGGCTTCAATTCGAGAGTTGTTGCACCTTCGATCGGATCCCAGCAAGCTCCGGATGAAGTCTCCCGGTCCGGTGAATTGTCCGGATGTGATTTCGACCAAGCCCGATCACAAAGCTTGGAGGCTGGAGCAACCTGGGTGGCCCGGAGATGGGGCTTTTCTTCGGTGGACACCTTCCCTCGGTCCGGTGAAGGTGTAGAACCAATCAATTTGGGAATTGGCTCACCGTGGAGAAGTGTCCCGGTTTTGGGTGGAATTTCGACTCGGAAATCGGAGCTCAGCGGAGGAGAAACAGCAGGGGGATCTCACTCGGGAATCAAGTGCTCTGTGTATGGAGAGGAGTCCGGAACAATTTTGGCAGAGTTTCGGCAAGGTTTGTGCTTAGCTCTCCTCATGGCCGAGAGAGGTGGAGTTTAAATAGGAGAGGGTGGAGGGCCTCCGAGGGAGTCGAGGCATGGGATCAGCTGCTCCAGTGAGGAGAAGAACGACCATGGTGACCACTAGGCATGGGGCAGCTCAGCGAAGTGAGAATTTCAATGTTGGGCTCACATGCGAGCTTTCGGCCATGGTGTTTTCCGGCGGCTCCAGTGGTCGGCGGCCGAGCATGGGTCACCATCTTGGTCGGGGAGGTCGGTGGCTTGGGCTTAGTGCAATCAATTGAGCATTGGCCATGTGTAAAGGGTTTGGATTTAGATGGAATGGGGGCATGGCTAAATTTGAACCTAAATGGGTCAACCCACCCATTTGGGCTAGGTGCACCACCCAAGGCCCGGTTTTGGCTGAGGAAAAGTGATTTGGCTCGACATAATCGAGTAGTGGTCAAGTCACCATCCAAGCACGATTAGGCATAAGCATGGTTAAGTGTGGAATCATGCTGAGTGGTTCACCTGTGGCATTCCTGCGGCCAAAGAGTCCCATAAGAACTCATCCTTTAAACTTCCACATCTGACTTCAACCCTCAGGTGATTAGGTCTACAACAAGTTCAGGAGTTTGGTGGGTGGGAGTTAAGAAGTGGTTTGAATTTCTCAAAAAGGCGGGTCCCAATTCTAGTCCTCTAAGATAGTCAAAGGAAAAGCCCAAGGCTAGATCCTAAGTACTAAAGAGAAGAAGAGAAGACCTCATCAAAAATGAGGTCAACACGAACTAGTTTGTCGTTATCATTTTCATTGATATAATTCAAAGATCATGGGCTTGCGACGTTTGCCCTCCAAATTTTCAAGTTCTTCAAGTCACAACTCGACATTTTCTTCTTCAGCTATTTTATCGCTTATCGTTGAGCCCCGAGAGAAGGAATTTGGACTTCAGAGTAAAATGGCTTCGAACCATATACCAAAGAAAATGGTGTAGACCGTGTTGGAGTTCGGTATGTAGTTCTATAAGCCCATGAAGCTTCTATTAGTCATTCATGCCACCGTCTCGGGCTATTACTTAATGTCATTTTCAAGATTTTGTACTTATCAATGTATTGAAAGCTTCAAATAATCCATTGGAATATCTCCAAATAATCCCATGCCTCCGGATAAAGTGATTCATTTTTGTGTTTTTGAAAGCCAACCCATTATCTGATATGACTCTTCGGAGGAATCCCACCCATAAACGATATGTGGGTTTTAAAGAAGTGGAGAACTTGTTCATTTCTCGACTTCTCGGTAAGGTATTGCTTCGCCCATTTAGAAAATAGTCAATAGCCGCTTTAATAAATTTATGGCCTTTGGAGGATGGAGGACGATAGGGCCCACTACGTCGTTATTCCAACATTCAAATGGCCATGATGCAATGGTCGGATGTAGGACATTTCAGAGGTTGACAAAACTATTCCATGTATTTTGACATCGATGACATTGTAATGTCAAGACACCGTCATCATTGTCGTCAATACCCATTCTTTTTATTTTCATTTTCATTTTGGGCCCAAGATTGGCGACCATAACCCGAATGAACTTCTTTAACAATCTCTCGAGCTTCAATTTGGTTTAAACATCTTAACCACATTTGATCAAAAGATCGCTTGTATGATCATTTATTAGAGCATATGATAATGCTCTTTGTTTAATTTGATCAAGTAATAACTATTTTTCGTATTCTCCATTAGAATATTTGATGATTGGTTGTCGCCAATCATCCTTCTCATCATTTATTGCTACTGCTATTTTTCACTCCGATTTTATGCAAATTATCCATATCAATTTCGAGAAAGAACTTGTCGTCCTTTTATAGAAATTCCGTATGTCATCTTCTTTCGGACACGCAAATTCCTTTTGCAAGTTGCCAGAAAGCATCCGCTTTTAGAGAATTGTCTCATCTCGTGATTAAGAAAAATGTTACATCAGAATTTGTTGAAGTAATTTCAAAGTGTAACGAGAATACTGCTCAAGTTGTGGTTTCGTAATTTTGTATTTTCTAGCAATTTGATCGATAATTAACTCGGGAATCTCCATAGATATCAACATTCTCAATTTCCATTAATATTGTCAATTCTAGACCGGTTATGAGTGCTTCATATTTGGCTTCATTATTCGTGCATGGTTCGTCAAATGATAGAAAAGGGCATCATCATTTGTCCTGAGTAATGAAATTAATCCTACTCCAAACTTTGCCCGGTATGATCATACCGCTTTATCTGTCTTTCCATGCGTACGATGCTCCGTCAAAGCAGAGCCCGACGTTGCATGTTAGAATTTTACTTATGATATTTGTTCATCGTATCGTCATTAAGGGGTGATCCCGTTGAATTGGGTGTGCCACTAAGAAATCTGCTAGGATTTTGTCCTTTACGCACGTAGCGGTACAAATATTATAAGCCAAATTGTAACAAGATCATTGCCCATCTTGCTAATCTCCCGTAAAAGTGCTCTGGCCGTGTTATTAAATATTGTAACTCATTGACTTCGAAATAAGAGTTACTTTATGAGAAAGCATATAATGTCTTAACTTTGAACCGCGAAGATCAAGGCTAAACAATGCTTCTCAATTGTCGATATTTTATTTCCGTTGGTAAGCAACAAAACTCAAGTAAGTATAACGCATTTTCTTTTCCTTCATCATTTACTTGTGCTAATAAAGCTCCAAGTGAATTGTTCAATGCCGCGGTGTAAAGGATTAAAGGTCTTCCTAATACAAAATGCTAAGACAAGAGGGGTTGTCAAATATTGTTTATTGTCTTCAAAGGCATGTCAAGCACTTTTCATCCCACACGAATTTGGCATCCTTTTTAGTAAGGGCGTAAGGGGTTGACATCTACCCGATGATTGGAAATGAAACGTCGTATGTATGCTAATTTTCTTGGAAGGATCTCAATCGAGCTAGATTTTTAGGAGGAGGCATATTTAGGATAGCTTTAATTTCGAGAGGATCAATTTCTATCCTATGATGTCGAACTACAAATCCTAAAAATTTTCCCCGAAGTGACACCAAAGGCGCACTTTAAAGGGTTCATTTTAAGATTATAACGTCGTAGTCGTTCAAAGACAATTTCTCAAATCGTATATATGATCATCTTTTGTTACTATCGACAACCAGATCGGCCGACATAACATTCGACTTGATTATGTAGGATATTAGTTCATCAAAACCATGTCATGGTTTTCGATAGGCCGCACCAAACATTTTTCGAAATTCAAATGGCATAACCTTATAACAATATATGCTCATGGGTGTTCGGAAAGCTGTATTTACTTCATCCTCCGAAAAACATTTTTATTTGGTTATATCCTCGACGATCCGTCCATGAAAGAAAATATTGCATATTTTGATGCAATATCAACCATTAACTCAGGAATCGTAAAGGAAATTCATCTGACATGCTTGCTTCACCCCCGTAGTCTATGCACTTATTTGTTCATTTTTCTTTTAACTGGCACCACATCGGCTAGCCATGTTGATAGTTTTCTTCTTGTATGAAGTCGCCCTCTATCAATTTCTTGACTTCCACAACGACTTGTTACTCTATTTCGACACGCATCCTTCTCTGGAGCTCGTTTAACGGCTTATGATTTGGTCTATCCCGAGTTTATAATCGCAACTTCTGAGATAACCGTGCATTTCGTCATAAGTCCAAGCCAAAAACAGCCTTTATATTCCATCAACAATTGAGTTATGTCTTTTATTTCCTCATCATTTAGGAATGAACTAATAAAAGTCGGTTTCTGGATTTTTCGCTAGTTTCTAAATTTATTTCTTTTAGTTCATCAATTTGCCGATTTAATTTCTTCTTTCCAACTCCGGGGAGCATTTTCAATTGGAAGATCGTGCAATGTTTCGGAATCACATTCTTCTCGTGAGCGCTCAAAAAAAATTCTCGTATCATCTAATGGTCCCTAAAATTCCAAATCCAACACCTTTTTTAGAGTTAGAATTTCGTTATATTATCATTCCACATTTGTTCAATGAAATGCGGTTGTTTTAAAGACCATTGTTTGTGCATTAAACTATTTTGAATGAATTTTGGTGCCCAAGGAGAATACAACTCAAAAAGGACTTTTCATTGATTGTGGAAGATTTCATCTTCTACTTTACATCATCTTTAGTACAAGAAGAAGTAGAACCAAGTCTAAACTGATTAGCTTTTTTTGTCATCATTATATACGTCTTTGACTATTAAATTCTCAATCTTAGAAGTGGAGATTGGAGTTAAAGTCATAGAATGTATATAATGATTGATTTTGTCATACATGGATTCAAATTGTTTCTCTTTGTCTTCTTCTTCTAAAGATATTTTCAATTTGGGTTCCTTCGTTAAATCATTGATTGCCGTTTCTTCTTCGAATCTGTGGATTTTTGAATTTCAGTGGTTTCTTCATTGTGACAATTGATCTTCTCTCCTCGTCCTCGTTCTCGGCCTCGACCTCGAGTGCGAGTCCGATGTAGTTCGTCTCGGTTTCTTGGTCAAGAAAATCCTTTTCATTTATTTTCTTTTGTTGTCTCTTCGAAGATATCGCTTTATTTATGTGAGCATATCATGCTGCATCTTTTCATGTATACCGATTTCATGGATTGAAAACGGTTGCAGTGTTCCTATAATACGAAATTCTTGTCCTTTTCGTAAATATTCGATACATTGATGTAATGAAGAGGGAACCATTTTATATTCATGGAGACATGGTCACCAAGTAAGGTATTAAAGAGGTGTCTGAATCAATATGAAATTTTGCCGTCGTTGCCGAGTCAGCTAATTTTAAGAGCAATGTTATTGATCCAAGGGCTCGTTCTTGTTGATTGAATCCTCTTAACATCATCGTATCGCCGATAGCTGAGAGGCATCAATGTCTAAGTATGCAAGAGTTCTCGCATTCATAATGTTGATTGAAGTTAATTCGTCAATGAACTTTAAAAGTATCGTGTCATTGATGTTTATCGTAATATATAGTGGACGATTATGTTCATTGTTCCGAGCAACAAGTCATTGTCGAGAAGGTAATCTTTGTTGATTCCTCTAATGAGTAGGCTTGCTGCAGTACCGGCAAGTTGAGTTACAAATGTCGTGGCCTGAAAGAGCCTTTATTAATGATTCTCTCATTTCTTTGGAAAGTATGAGAGCGTCATAGATGCTTAATTTTTATGTGCAATTTTCTCAAATGAGCCAGTACATTATAATCCACTCATTGTGAAGATCATCCTTACTTCCTTCGAAGTTCTAGGATATATTGGTGGAATGATCTTATCTCAGTGTAATTATTTGTTTTTCTTTTTCTTGTGGAATTAATCTAGAGGTAAAATTTTTCCACTTCTCAAGTTAATTTCAACTATTTCTTCAAGTTGATTATCCGATTCATTTACTTCGAGTCCGAGGACTCCAATCCTATAGAAATCGAATTCTTTGTAATTGAAGCGTAGCAATGTCATCTTCATTTTGTGTCATTGTCGATTTCTCATTTTCATTTTCATTAGTTTGGTTGTCTTTAGATTGATCATATACGATTTGAGCATTGTCTATAGGGTTAGAATTCAAATGGTCATTCTCAGAAGCATCATCCGCAATAGACAAAATGCATGTGCAAAACTAGCATCGTTATTTGATCACCGAAAAATTTTATTAAGAAATTCATACCTATTTTTGATGAAATTGCACTTTAAAGAAGGGTATTTTTTTTATTTTGTCCTGTGAATGGAGAATTTAGGTAATAAAACTAAAATCATAAAAAGGAGCGGATTTGAGTAAAAATGAAGAAAATAATACAATCTAGCCGAGTCGCCATCCCGCGAGATCGAGCTCTCGCCGACGGCGAGGATACGAGAAAGAAAATTCTCGAAGGATTTATAACCTGCCTCGCCGATTGGCCGAGCCCGAGCCCGCCGACAACGAGATAGCGCGGCTCGCAGATCTTCTAGAAGCCTCGCCGACAGCGAGGTAGTTCGTCGACGGCGAGCTAGTTCAAATGGCTCGCATACATTGAACCTGGACACTTTTAAAGAGATGCTTACACACCTTCTCGTCCTTTGCTCACTCCTATATATGTGTCGAAATTCAGCTTCAGAGTGAATTATTTCTAAGCATAATAGTTGTTGTGTATTAAGTGTGTGCATGTGATATTTTAGTGCGCTTTTGTGTGTTAAGTGTTATAAGTGAGTCTTTAGTGAGTCTTTAGGCGAGTTAAATGGTTTTTAGTGAGTCTTGCTATATCGGGAAGGAAGAGTCAAAGGAACTCAGTTTTTAGAGTCTCGCCGTGGATAAATCGAGATAAGTATTTGTATTTATTGTTTTCAACTTTAAATGAAATCCATGCTATTTAGTCAATATGCATTCGAGTAGTTTATTAGTCTTTCTCCCCGTTATGAAATTAAGTGACATGATGAACTAAAAATAGAAGTACTTTATATATATATTAATAAATCGTGATAATTTTTACTTAAAACTTAATTTACTTTCAAACTGGCCATTTGATTTGTTAAATTGTGTTGGATATCAACTATAGTAAAAATTACATTCGATATTCGGGGAATTCAAAAGCCTTGGAAGGAGGGTGCAAATAAATAAGGAAATAATATCATCGTTTAGACCGAGCATTTTAGTGTGATGTTAATTAAAATATTCAATTCAGTCCTATCGTTTGAGAGCTGAAGTGTAGATGTCAGCCCTCGTGCGAGGGGAACGTGGGAGCTCAAGTGGCAAGCCGGTATCCTCCCAAATTTCAACAAGCAGATCTCGCAATCAAACATGTGATTAGTCAATATTCTTTACACTTTACTCCAAAGCAGAAATAATGCACGCTCCTATTTGTCACAATACCTTAAAATTATCTATTTAAATTCATCAATCACTTAAATTTCTCTAAACAAGGGGAAATATACTTTTTCTGAATAGTTAAGAATTATTTAGCAATTAGTTTAATTTCCGCACTTACGTATTAATTTTCTACTTAGTTAAGTTACCTAATCAAAATACTTAGTTTATTTATCAAGGCTTTTTAAATTCAGAATTCTAAATTTTCGTATACTATTATTATTATTATTATTATTATTATTTTAAAATTAGTTGTTATTTAATTTTCTCTTTCCTATGGGATCGATAACCAGACTCCACTAGAGCCCTGTATTACTTCGATACGATACGTATACTACAGAAGATTCAATAACATAAACAATTACAATTCTATACATATAATATAGCGGGGTCATATTTTTGGCGCCGTTGCAATTAAATTAAAATATCATAATATAAAATTGTGGGTCAAGTTTTTGGTGCCGTTGCCGGGGAAAATAAGAAAATTTACTAGAAAGTAACGAACTATTTTAAAATAATCATAATAAATAAATTAATATCTATTCTAAAATTGTATGTGCAAATTTAGAAAAGAAAATTTAATACCTTACGATTCTGAATTAGAGCGTACAATTAAAAGAATTAGAAAACAAAAAAGAAACAAACTATAAATTTAACACAATGGCGAATATTCCCGAAATTCAAAATATGAACCAACAAAGACCATTAAGAGATTATGCCAACCCTACATCGATGAGATTCATTTAATCATTCAAACCCTGATGTAGCTGCTAATTCATTTGAACTTAAACCTGCAATTATCCAAATGGTACAAAACAATCAATTTAGTGGTTCACCTACCGAAGATTCTAACTTACAACTTACAGTTTTCTAACTTCGTGCTACTTTTAAATATCAAGGAGTATCTCACGATGCTATAAGATTCTGGGAATTTTTCCTTTTTCATTAAAGGATAAGGCTAATATGTGGTTGAATTCGTTAGCACCTGATTCATTAAAACTTGGGAGAATATCACAAAATTTCTATCCAAATATTTTCCACCATCTAAAATTGCTAATTTAGAAATGATATAACTTCTTTTTGTCAGCTAGATTTGAGAATCAATATATGAATCTTCGGGAGAGATTTAAGGAACTTCTTAGAAATGCCCACATCATGCGCTACCAGATTGACCGATTATTCAAACCTTTTATAATGGATTAGTAGGATCTTTAAGATCAATCATCGATGCTTCGCCATTTGAGGTTCATTAATGTCTAAACCATTCGATGAAGCTTATGCACTAATCGAAGAAATGACAACAAATAATTTCCAATGGCCCGTTGATAGAGTAAATCCGAAAAAAGATAGCCAGCATTCATGAAAACGATGCAATACTATGTTAGCTTCTCAAGCCGCTATATCTAAGAAATTAGATCATTTTTGAATGAACTACTCTCATACTTTAAGAAAACTCATATCCGGACAAGTCATAATCTCAATCTAATTATGAAACTTTAAATGCTATTAATAGAACTAATAACCCTTATTAAAACTATTATAATCCTGGTTGGAAAACTCATCCAAATTTTAAATATTATCCCTTTCACCCATGCTATTTACATGCATACAACTTAAAAATCTTTTATTTGCATATCTCGATTAGTAATAAGTAAGCAGAGCTATAAGTTAAAATTTTGAATCAAAAATCATTTCGCGCAGATTTTGAGCCGACACCAGCTCAGCTCGAAAACTAATAACGTTAGCACTATGAATTTAATGAATTTAGTTAGAAAATCAGTAAACGCTAGAAAATTGATTCGAACTTTGGCTCGAATCGAGATTGAATTGAAATCAACGGGTCAGGCTACGAGCCACAATTTTAAATTGAATTTTTTCGAACGAGCTCAAATTGAAATAGAATCATTAACCGCCCTAATCATTAGGGCTGTCAAAAAAGCTCGTTCACGAACAGTTCGTGTTCGGTTCACCAAGATGTTTGTGTTCGATTCGCTCAATAAGCAAATGAGACGAATACGAACAATTTTTTTTGTTCGGTTTGTTAAACGAACCAAACACGAACAGTGATGTGTTCGTTCGTGTTCGGTTTGTTATTGTTCGAAATATAAAATAATTTAAAATAATTATATATAAAAAATTTATAAAATTTTAAAAGTAATTATATATTATAAAAATTTATCATATTTTAAATAATTAAACTTCCATAAATTATAATATATGATAAATTATTAATAACAATAATAAAATTATAGTATTAATTATATTAATATAAATATTATAATATTATAATTAATATACTATAATATATATTAAAATAAAATTCTAAACAAAACTCTAAACGTCTTATTAGGTTTGCTACATTTTGAGGAAGTATGGATTACCTGATGTGTACGGAATACCTGATCAATTTGGTTCATTTTGAGGAAGAATGCTATCAAAGCTAGGGCTGTAAAAAAAACTCGTTGTTTGCGAACAGTTCGTGTTCAGTCTTCAGAAAGTTCGTGTTTGATTCGTTCGATAAGCAAACGAGACGAACACGAACAATTTTTTTCGTTCGGTTTGTTAAACGAACCAAACGCGAACAGTGATGTGTTCGAACAATTCAAACACAAACACTAGCTATGTTCGTTCGTGTTCAGTTCGTTTACACCCCTACTAGTCATACGGACAAAGTAGATTTCGCTTTTTAAACATTAAAATAATGATATAATCCAGGTAATACGAAAGATTCCCGTGGTTTAAATGTAAAAAAGTAAAGTTTAGGTGATAGATGCGTAAGATAGGTAAGTAAAAGCCTCTATATTTAAAGACAGTTAGCAGCCCAATCCCTGCAACAACTTAAGCTTTGTGTTGTTCAACAATGGCGGATTCAGAGAGCGGTGAGAGGCGTGAGGAGAACACAGATTACACCATGGATGGAACAGTAGATATAAAAGGCAGACCTTTTCTCAGATCAAAAGGAGGAAGATGGTCTGCTTGTTCCTTTATTGTTGGTAATTACATTCATACCCTCTGTTTTTTCTATTTTGATTCTATAAAACAAAGCTTTATTGCTTGATCTGTTAATTCCTGTAATTACCCACTGATAACATATCAAAACTTTCATCAATGACATTAAAATCTTAGTATATTTGATGTGATATGAGAGAATTGGCTGGTATAAATGTAAAAAAAATCAAACTTTGGCTGATAGATATGTAAATATGTAGGAATTGGGTGGTGTGCATGTTAATGCTCATGTTTGACTTTGCAGTATTCGAAGCATTTGAGAGATTGGCATATTTTGGTGTGGCGCCAAATCTAGTCGTCTATCTCACAAATAAGTTTCATCAAGGCACCATCGAAGCTTCAAACAATGTCACAAACTGGTATGGAACCATAATGCTGACGCCAATTATTGGTGCATATATTGCCGATTCTTATCTCGGTCGATACTGGACCTTTGTAATATCTTCTGCAATCTACTTGATGGTAATATTTTTCATAATTTTGCCGCATCTAAAAGTTGTTATTAGTTATTACAATCTTCTCATTTACATATTACAAACAATGCAATTCATTTTTATTAGGGAATGATACTTCTTACTCTTGCTGTATCGCTCCCATCGCTACGACTTCCGGCTTGTGATTCGTCGAACAAAGAAGGGTGTGAATCCCGCGCAAGTGAATCCATGTTCTTCTTAGCATTATATATAATAGCATTGGGAGCTGGTGGAACGAAACCCAACATATCAACATTTGGGGCTGATCAATTTGATGTTCATAACAAAAAGGAAAGAGCCCTAAAACTATCATTCTTCAACTGGTGGACTTTCGCAATCTTCTTCGGAAACCTCCTCTCGAGCACCGTTCTCGTCTACATCCAAGATAATGTTAGCTTTTCAGTTGGCTACATCATACCCACAGTTGCATTGGCCTTTTCAATACTAGTATTCTTTGTTGGCACGCCATTTTACAGGCATAAGCTGCCTTCTGGCAGTCCAATCGTCAGGATAGCGCGTGTTTTGGTGGCAGCTATTCGAAAATGGAAGATTCCTTACCCAATTGATTCAAAAGAATTATACGAGCTCGACTCCAAGCATTCTTTAGAGAAGGCATATTACAAGATCAATCACTCGAACTCACTAAGGTTAATATTGTTAAACCTTATCTTACTTATTAAACAAGGAGTAGAATACAAGTAGAATCAAAAGTACTCCTCTATTATTTATTTGGGATCATTTTAGTCCATAGTCTATAAAAATATCAAATTAGCCCCCGGAGCCTTTTAATATAGGTTAAAATAATATATTTTAGCCCTTATCAAAAGAGTTTGGAGCTAAATTGATAGTTTATAAGCTCTTGGAATAAAAGAACTCCTTACATATAGTTGAGAGGTCATCTTGACATTTTTTCTCGAAATACAAGTACTCACAAACATTGAGGAAATTATTAGGTCCGGACCAGCGGCAGAAATGTCCCCCCAATATCCAGTGTCAGAGGGGCTAGAGAAACAAAGTACAAGTAATATTTTAGGAGTGATAAAACTAATATTTTAGGAGAGGCAAAAGGCTAAATTATACTCTCATATAAGGGGTTCACCCCTGATATGGGCATGCACAAGTTCAGACAGTCATTCACAGGCTGTCACATCATCATACATCTGATACATGGATGATATGGTAGTCACGAATGACCAACGGGACATGTGAATGCAATAAAATTTCTCCAAACATCGAGCTTCTTTGATAATATTCCCCTTTATTTCTTTCATAGGTTTTTGGATAAGGCAGCAGTGATGACAGGCTCAAACGATCCATGGATCTTATGTTCCATAACTCAGGTAGAAGAAACCAAACAAATCATCAAATTACTACCAATCTTCATAACATCAATCATTCCCAGCGTAATGATGGCTCAAGTACTCACTCTCTTCGTCAAACAGAGCATGACTCTTAATCGCAGCATAGGATCTGATCACTTCCAAATCCCCCCTGCAAGTCTCTCCTCCTTCTTCACCATTGGGACTCTCACAAGCGTTGCCATTTATGACAGATGCATCGTCCCCCTAATAAAAAAGCGCACCAAAATCCCTAGAGGGATAACGATGTTGCAGAGGATAGGCATTGGGGAAGCATTCCACATCCTCATCATGATCATGGCGGCGCTCATCGAGCGGTGGAGGTTGCAGGTTGTGAGAGATCACGAGCTTCCATTAACTGTTTTTGTTATCTCACCGCGAGTTTGTGTTGATGGGAGTTGCGGAGATGTTGGTGGAAGTGGGAAAGATGGAGTTTTTCTATGATCAGGCGCCAGAAGGGATGAAGAGCTTGGGGGCTTCATTCTTTACGACGAGTATTGGGATTGGGAATTTTATCAGCAGTTTTCTTCTATCAACAGTGGCGAGAGTGACGAAAAGAGGGGGGAGTAGGGGATGGATTGAGAATGATTTGAATGAGTCCCGTTTGGATTATTACTATGGGTTTTTTGCGGTTCTTAATTTGATTAATTTTGTGTTGTTTTTGGTGGTTTCTATGTTTTATGTTTATAATAAAGAAGCTGCTGAGGGTGAGAATGAGGTGACAGAAATTGTTAAACAATGATTGGAATGAAATGGAAGGAAACTCATGTAGTTGATGTCATGAACTTCCAAAAAGAAAAAAAGAAAAAAGAAAATAAAGAAAAAACTCTATGCCTCTTGTGTTTTGGACAGCTTATGAGAGAGATTTACTTGAATTCCATAGAATTCTTATGTACTTCTATTTCTTCAAATTTTAAATGCACACACACACACACACACACAGAGATATATATATATATATATATGTATGTGTGTGTGTGTGTGTGTGTGTGTGTGTGTGTGTGTGTGTGTGTGTGTGTGTGTGTGTGTGTGTGTGTGTGTGCATATGTGTATATATATATATCTACATATACACATATCTCTCTCTCTCTCTCTCTCTCTATATATATATATATATATATATATATATATATATATATATATATATATATATATATGTACATATGTATATATATACATATGTATGTGCATATATATACACGTATGTGCATATATACACGTATGTATATATATACACGTATTTATATATATATTCAATGATTAATCGAAGTCAGAGACCGTCGATCAACCCCAATAGGGTGAACTGACCGAGGAGCGGACTCTCCTTCCTGTCCGGTGTGCTATTCGAATTCTCCTGTCATTAGTGGGATTTGAACCCCTGACACGAGGGACTTACACCAAAGGCCGCAACCAATGAGCCAAGATTTTCTAGCGAGCGCGCGCGCATCCCACCAATAAATACCGAAGGACGCTATATCGTGATAGTTAAAAGATAGAAATATCAAGTATTGAGTTCTTCGTTCGGAACTCTGAATCAATCGAATGGAGGGACAACCGAATGAAGAGATGAAAGGAGCCCAATTAGAAGGGCAGTCGTTCAAGACCAACTCTCTTAGTCGTCAGATTACAGTGGTACCCCCTTTATCTGATGGCTAAAACAATGATTGGAGCACCTGTTGGCATCAATTTTTGATGTCAAGCGCGCATAGTGTCAACTTGGTTAGCTCGGGATGTGCACTACCCATTCTTAATGTTTTGTAGCTTAAGACATCCATCTAGTCCCCTTGGTGCATGTTCGAGGCACAAAATAATGATATGCGATGATTTTATCTTGCTTAAGAGAATCCACATTGGGTGGCATCATTCACGAGATGAGATATGTTTGATCTCCATTCGGTGTTTTACAAGAGATATCATGAATTTGAACCGTGAAAAATCCATCTCAATTTTGTTACTTCTTTTCTTTGACTTTGATTTCATTTGATAGGAGTCGTGAACCTATTTGATGAAGTGGATGATCTTACACTACGATTTATAATTGTTTGAGGTGCATATTTAGTGGGATACGGTGATGCCCGAGGTTGGTGTTCGCGACCCAACTTATCAAAGATAATCTTTTCAATGAGATTATAATCTATAAAATCATTTAAAAAGTATCTGATTTATTAGTGTAGTGATTCCGTTAGAAACTGGAGGTAAGTAGTGAGATGTGATGAGTTAAAAAATAAATTGACCTCATTTATTATGTGTGTTTGTGTTTGTGTTACAACTTTATATAAGACTTGAAGAATATTTTTATATTTCCTTGCTGATACCCGCTATGCTAATTAAACTTTTATTTAGTGAAATTTATTATGACACGATTAGTTTAGATTTACTTTCTGCTGCATATTGTTCTGTCTTGATGAATAATTGAAAAATCACGAGTAGAGTTCAACGAAAACCGATTCATTAATGCACGAGCACAGGCAAAATATTTTGAAAATATACAAGGAAGAAAGTGCATTGCGGATCGGGTATTCAAAAATCCAGGAGGAGAAGTAGAGCGGATTATAAAGGAACGAGGTTGGGAAAATTTCTGTTATGTTCAGTATAGAGCAGCTGTAGAAGTGGTGAAAGAATTTTATGCCAATTTGACTGCTCGCTGAAGATGCACCAGTAAAGGTACGAGGGTTTTTTGTAGATTTAAATGCTGCAAGAATTAACACGTTCTATGAAGTTCATGACTCGCACTTTAGCGAGTATGAAACTTTTGGAACGATGGAAGGACCACTGGAGGAAGTCATTAACTTTCTCACTGATGGGACCGGAGTTTGGAAAATTAAGCAGCAGGAAAGAGTGAATTTTTCTCTTTCTAAATTAAATGCGACCTCCAAAGCCTGGCATTACTTTATTTGTTCTACTCTGTTACCCACATATCACCATAGTGAGGTAACACGAGATAGAGCAATTGTGAATTTCTGTATTCAGAATAACAGAAGCATCAACATCGGGAGAGTTATTTATCAGAACATCCTGGCCACTCCTCGAAATGAGAGTGGAGCTGGATTGGGCTACCCTGGATTGATTTTTGCACTCTGCCAACTCTCTGGAGTTGAGGCTAGAGATGATGAAGAATGGGTGGAACCTATGAAACCACTTACAGCTGCTAACATTAAGAAGTATGAGTCCCATGAAGAGTGGAGAGCGGGGAGTAAGAAGTTATTTTACTCGGTCAGTAGAGATATACCCTCTACTAGCTATGGACCTCCTGAGCCTACCACCCCTACCTTACAAGATCTGATGAATGAATTGAATCTGCATAGGAGGAGTTTTGAGCAGTTTGGAGAGACCATGGGGAGAAGATTTGATCATTTTGATCAAAGGATTGATAATCTGGAGAGGAGACATGATTATGATAGTGAATACCTCCAGCGACATTCGGAATACGAAATTGCATACTATGAAGTCGAACGTCGTTATAGGAGTGGAGATTTAGATGTTATCTTTCCAGAATGCCCCCGGTATACTCAGCATCACCCTGCTCAGTCTTCTCAGCAGCCTACAGATCAAGGAGGGGATGATATAGTTTGGGACTTTGATGCTGAAGATTAAGATTTTATGTATTTTATTTGTTTGATGTAAGTTATTGTGGAAACTTTATATGTTTGTAATATTCAGTACTTTATTTTGAGACATTGGATTTTAGTTAGATTAATTTGCTTGGATTGTTATAGTAGTTAGTTTTTGTTTTTGTGTTAGTTAATTGCATTTGTTTTTATGTTAATTAGGATGTTAGTTTTCTTTAATATGTTTTTATTTTATTTTGTATTGTTTTAAGTTTTTAAAATTGTTAATCTGTTAGTTCGATTGTTTTTAATATGTTAGTAACTCATATGTGTAGTGTAGAGTTATTTTAATTGTTGTGTTTAATACTTATCTTAGATTTTATCCCTGCATTTTCTTTAAATTGTTATATATATATGGAGAATACTAACGATGATATGTTCGATGAAAAATGAAAAAGTTCGCAAAAATTTCAAAAAAAAGGAAATACCTAAACTTGAAAGGTATGATTTATTTACTTTCCTTCTTTTTCATTATTTAGAATAGATATAAAAATTTAAGTTTGGGGGAGAGTAAAATACAAATTTAGTTATTAACTTGTTCTCGATTTCTATTTTCAAATTATTATAAAATGATTTTTATAGCAAATTTTTCAATTTGATTTAATATGAATTATTTTATTTAATTATTATAAAAGGTTAAATGAAATATTTCTAGTGCTTTAATTAATTAAATAGAATAAAATATTTGGTTAAAAGGAATAAGAATATAGTAAATTATTTTTAGTAGGGAAAACTATATTCTAAAATTAAAATTCTTAAGTATTCAAGTGAAAAAGAAAAGATTGAAAATCAATGAAGTAAAAACTATGAAGTATATATAAGCTAAGAAATATTTCTAAGTTTCAAATTTAGGAAGATGAAAATGAAGTTCAAAATTATTAACAGGCTCTCCAGATACAGTAATACTCATTAAAAAAAAATGAGGAGAAGCTTGAGGAGATGTCTTATCAAAAATTGGCTTCATTTGATTTAACCTAAAGGGAAAAACTTAGATATTTCCAAACTTATGTTTATGGATTAGAATTTTACCTAATAGTATTTTCTTGAATTTCTTATCATATGAATATCTTAAGTAGTTATTCTTTTAAATATAGTCATTCTTGAAATGAATAGTAAGCTAGAAATCTTAGACCTGATGACTAAATAATTTATTTCTATAAGATTAATTAAATTACATGAATTATTTCTATTTAACTTTATTATGATATTACTTAATTTAATTCATAGTCATTTAAATTGAAAAATCTTATTATAAAACTCATTATTTTTTATGTAGTACTAAAATTACTTGAGGATAAGTAATAAGTAAGTTTGGGGGATTTTGATCACTGAAAAATTTATTAAGAAATTCATACCTATTTTTGATGAAATTGCACTTTAAAGAAGGGTATTTTCTTTATTTTATTGCGGGAATGAAGAATTTAGGTGATAAAAGCAAAAATCATAAAAAGAGCGAATTTGGAGCAAAATCATGCAATTTGTCTTTGAGTCGCCGACGGCGAGATCGAGCCGCCGACGGCGAGGTTATGAGAAGAAAATTCGAAAAATTTATAAGCTGTCTCGGCGACAGCGAGCTCCGAGCCCGCTGACAGCAAGCTAGAGCGGTTTGAAGATCTTCTAGAAGCCTCGTCGACAGCGAGGTAGTTCGTCGCTGACGGCGAGATAGTTCAAATGGTGCAGATACATTGAACCTGGACACCTATTGAAGGGATGCTTACACACCTCTTGGTCCTTTGCTCACCTCTATATATAGAAGCCTAAATTAAATCTTTAGAGTGTTCTAAGTGTGTTATTGTGTCCAGTGTGTGTGCAGTCTTTTATGTCTTTAAGAGTCTTTGAGTGTTATAAGTGAGTATTTAGTGAGTTAGTGAGTTTTTAGTGAGTCGTCTTTGTCTTGGAAGAAAGAGTCGAAAAGGCTGCGAGGAGTCTGCTTGGAGATAAATTAAGATTAGTATTTGTATTTATTGTTTTTAACTTTAAATGAAATTCATGCTTAGTTTAGTTTCCATGCATTCTGAGTAGTTTATTTAGTATTTCTCTCTGTTATGAAATTAAGTGATTTCATGAACTAAAAATAGAAGTACTTTTATATATGAATAAATTGTGATAATTTTTACTTAAAACTTAATTTACTTTTCAAACTGGCCATTTGATTTGTTAAAATATGTTGATTATCAACTATAGTAAAAATTACATCTGATATTCGGGGAATTCAAAAGCCTTGGAATGAGGGTGCAAATAAATAGAGAAATAATATCACTTTGGCGTAGAATTGAGCATTTTAGTGTGACGGACTAAAATATTCAATTTGGTCCTATTGTTTGAGAGGCGAAGTGTAGATGTTAGCCCTCGGGCGAGGGAGCGTGGGAGCTGCGAAGTGGCGATCGATATCCTCCCAAACTAGCACGCAGATTCGGTAATCAAACATAGGATTAGTCGATATTCTTTACACTGGACCAAAGGGTAAAGAATAGGAATGCTCATATTTGTCACAATACCTTAACATTATCTATTTAAATTCATCAATCATTTAAATTTCTAAACAAGGGGAAATATACTTTTTCTGAATAGTTAAGACTTATTTAGCAATTAGTTTTATTTCATGCACTTTCAATTCGTATTAATTTTCTCCTTAGTTAATTTATCTAATTAAAATACTTAGTTTACTTTATTGCGCTTAAATTCAGAATTCCAAATTTTTGTATATTATTATTATTATTATTATTATTATTATTATTTTAAAATTAATTGTTATTTAATTTTACGTTTCCTCATGGGATCGATAACTAGGAGTCCACTAGAGCCCTGTATTACTTGATACGATACGTATACTTGCGTAGCATCCACAAAATATGAACCAACAAAGACCATTAAGAGATTATGCCAACCCTACATCAGATGAAATTCATTTAACTATTCAAAACCCTGATGTAGCTGCTAATTCATTTGAACTTAAACTCGCGATTATCCAAATGGTACAAAACAATCAATTTAGTGGCTCACCTACCGAAGATCCTAACTTACATCTTGCTAGTTTTCTAGAACTTTGTGCTTACTTTTAAATATCGAGGAGTATACGACGATGCTTATAAGACTTAGACTTTTCCTTTTTCATTAAGGGATAAGGCTAAAATGTGGTTGAATTCGTTAGCACTTGGATCTATTAAAACTTGGGGAGAATTATCACAAAAATTTCTATCCGAATATTTTCCACCATCTAAAAGCTGCTAAGTTTAGAAATGATATAACTTCTTTTTGTCGGATAGATGGAGAATCAATATATGAATCTTGGGAGAGATTTAAGGAACTTCTTAGGAAATGTCCACATCATGCGCTACCAGATTGGTCGATTATTCAAACCTTTTATAATGGATTAGTGGGATCTTTAAGATCGATCATCGATCTGTCTTCTTTGGAGGTTCATTGATGTCTAAACCATTTGATGAAGCTTATGCACTAATCGAAGAAATGACAACAAATAATTTCCAATGGCCTGCAGATAGAGTAAATCCGAAAAAATAGCCAGCATTCATGAAAACGATGCAATATCTATGTTAGCTTCTCAAATTGCTACTATATCTAAGAAATTAGATCATTTCGGAATGAACTACTCTCCTACTTTAGAAGAAAACTCATCTGGACAAATCATAGAATCTCAATCTAATTATGAAACTTTAAATGTTATTAATAATAGAACTAATAACCCTTATTCAAACTATTATAATCCTGGTTGGAAAACTCATCCAAATTTTAATTGGAATAACACATCTAATCAACAATGGATGAATCAACCTAATCAAGCAAATCCAAACTATAAACCTAATTACCCACTGGATTTAATAACAATAACCCTCAATTCAAAGATAAGAAATTATCTATGGATGAATTAATTTTGAACATGGGTCATCAACTACAAAATCAAGGAAATCAACTACAAATTCAGAAATTAATTACAAATTCAAGGAACATCTATTAAAAATATCGAAACTCAACTTGGACATATTGCTACTGCGCTAAATAATAGAATACCTGGAACTTTTCCTAGTAATATGGAAATAAATCCTAAAGATCAAGGAAAAGAACAAATTAAAGCAATACAACTAAGGAATGGAAAAGAACTAGAACTTCAAATTCAAAAAGAACTTAAAAGCCAAAATGAGGAAGTGGAAATTGAAAAGGAAACAATTCAACAAGATTCAAACTTGGAACATCCTTTAATATCTATGAAAATTTCTGTTGAAAAACCTCCACCACCATTTCCTCAACAACTAGCTCAACATAAAAAAGATAAACAATTTGCTAAATTCCTTGAAATACTAAAGAAATTAACAATCAATATACCTTTTGTCGAAGCTTTAGATCAAATGCCAAATTATGTAAAATTTATGAAAGATATTCTAAATAAGAAAAGAAAATTCAACGATAATGAAACGGTCGCACTTAGTGAAGAGTGTAGTGCTTATTATTCGAAGAAGCTTCCTGAAAAATTGAAAGATCCTGGTAGTTTCACTATACCCTGCGCTATAGGAGAAAAAATTTTATGGAAAAGCTTTGTGTGACTTAGGAGCAAGCATCAATCTAATGCCTCTATCGATTTTTAAGAGATTAGGATTAGGAAAAATTACACCTACTTCAGTAACCCTTCAATTAGCTGATCGTTTGGTTACCTATTCTAAGGGAGTTATTGAAGATGTGTTAGTAAAGGTGGATAAATTTATCTTCCCAGTAGATTTTATTGTTTTAGATATGGAGGAAGATAAAGAAATTCCTATCATTTTAGGAAGACCATTTTTAGCTACTGGAAAAGTTATGATTGATGTTCAGAAAGGAGAATTAACTATGAGAGTAAATGACCAAAAGTTACCTTTAATATTACAAAATCAATGAAATATCCTGCACTAGAAAAAGATGATGAATGTTTTCGGATGGAAATACTTGAACAATTACAACGCGAACATTTTAAGGCATATTACGAAGATAATTTAGAAAAATAAAATACTGAATTAATTGAAAATAATAATGAAGAATTAGATTATATTCAGGAAAGATTTGAATTTTTGGATAATGCGAAAACAACGACAAGAATATAGTTCCATCGATTATTAAACCTCACGAACTTGAGCTAAAAATATTACCCGATCATTTGAAATATGCTTATTTAGGTAATTCTTCAACTTTACCGAGTTATTATTTCATACTGCATTAAACAAATCTCAAGAACAAAAACTTTTAGAAACTTTAAAAAAATATAAAAAAACTTTTGGTTGGACTTTAGCGGATATTAAAGGAATTAGTCCTTCAATCCGTATGCATAGAATTATTTTAGATGATGAACATAAACCTAAAGCGGATCCCCAAAGGAGATTAAACCCGATAATGAAAGAAGTAGTTAAGAAAGAAATTTTAAAATGGTTAGATAATAGTATTATATATCCTATTTCGACAATGCTTGGGTAAGCCCGATTCACTGTGTTCCTAAGAAGGGAGGAGTGACCGTCATTTGTCAATGAAAATAACGATCTTATTCCTATAAGACAAGTTGCTGGTTGGCGTATATGTATTGATTATAGGAAATTAAATACCGCCACCGGGAAAGATCACTTCCCTTTACCATTTCTAGACCGGATGTTAGATAGATTAGTCGGACATAAGTATTTTTGTTTTCTAGATGGATACATCGGTTATCATCAAATACAAATTGCTCACGAGGATCGAGAAAACTACATTTACTAGTCCTTATGGAACTTTCGCTTTTCGAAGAATGCCTTTTGGATTATGTAATGCACCAAGCAACATTCCAGGAGATGTATGATGTACATATTTAGTAAGTTAATTGACAATGAAATTGAAGTATTTATGGATGATTTTTACGTATTTGGAACATCATTTGACACATGCTTAACTCATCTTGAAAAAGTATTAGAAGTATGTGAGAAAATAAATTTAGTTCTAAATTGGGAGAAATGTCAATTTATAGTTCTTTGGCGGCATTGTATTAGGGCATAAATTTTCGGAAAAAGACATTGAAGTAGACCCTGCAAAAATTCAAGTTATAGCTAAATTACCACCTCCAACTATGGTAAAAGGGGTAAGAAGTTTTCTTGGACATGCTGGATTCTACAGACGCTATATAAAAGATTTTTCAAAAATTACTAAACCTACTATGCCAACTTCTCGAAAAGGACAAGAAATTTGAATTTACAATCGAATGCATGAATGCTTTTGAACTCTTAAAAGAAAAATTAATTACGGCACCTATAATAGTTTCACCTAGCCTGGGAGAAACCATTTGAGCTTATGTGTGATGCTAGTGATTATCTTGTAGGAGCGATTCTTAGGCGAAGATATGAAAAGATTTTTAAAGTTATATACTTATACTTAGTAAAACTCTTAATGATGCTAAAATAAATTATACGATTACTGAAAGAGAATTATTAGCGGTAGTATATGGTTTTAATAAATTTAGACCTTATCGATTGGAACAAAATGTATCGTGCATACCGATCATTCTGCTATCAAATATTTAATGCAAAAGAAAGATTCCAAACCAAGATTAATTAGATGGATGCTTATTAATGCAATAATTCGATTTTGAGATCGTTAATAAGAAAGGAGCTGATAATCGAATTGCGGATCATTTATCGAGATTAGAAAATCATGAATTATCCGATATTGAAAATGAAATTATAGACAGTTTTCCGATGAACAACTATATAATATCGATGAGTGGAAAATACCGTGGTATCTTGATATAGTAAACTATATAGTTAGTAATATTTTACCACCTATGCTAACTTTGCAACAATGAAAAAAATTCATCCATGATACGAAAACCTATTTTTGGGATGAACCATATTTATATAAGCAATGTAAGGATTTAATTATTAGAAGATGTGTACCTTATGAAGAAAGCTGAACCAATTATTCAAAAATGACATGATTCGATTTTGGAGGACATTTTGAGGCTGATAAAGCTAGCTTATAAGATTCTACGATATGGATTTTCTTGGCCTACTCTATTTAGAGATGTATACATATATATTAAAACTTGCGATAAATGCCGAAAGAGTAGGAAATATATACAGAAGAAACGAAATGCCTCTAAATTTTATATTAGAAGTTGAAATTTTTGATGTTTGGGGATTAGATTTTATGGGACCTTTTATTCCTTCGTTTGGAAACTCATATATATTAGTAGCTGTTGATTATATTTCCAAATGGATCGAGGCACAAGCTTTACCTAGGTGTAATGCTAAGAGTGTTTCAAAATTTCTAATGAAAATTATTTTTACTAGATTTGGAATGCCGAGAGTGATTATCACTGACGGAGGAACCCATTTTAGAAATAAATACATTCACAAACTAGTAGAAAAATACAATATTACTCATAAGATATCCACTGCTTATCATCCACAAACTCAGTAGATTAATTGAAGTATCCGATCGTGAGATTAAACGTATTTTAGAAAAATCCGTAAACCCAAATAGATTAGATTAGTCTACTTAGATTAGACAATCGCATTATGGGCTTATAGTATCGCTTATAAAACTCCGATTAGAATGACTCCTTACGAGCTTATATATGAAAAACATGCCACTTACCAGTTGAATTAGAACAAAAAGCATATTGGGCGATTAAAGAATTTAATTATAATATGAAGGAAGCTGGTGAGAAAAGATTGTTGCAATTAAATGAATTGGAAGAATTAAGAAATAAATCATATGATAATGATCGGATTTATAAAGAAAAGATGAAATTATGGCATGATCGGAAGATTAATCAGAGAAATTTTGAGCCAGGACAGGAAGTTTTGTTGTATAATACTAGATTGAAATTATTTCCTGGAAAATTGAAGTCTCGATGGTTAGGACCTTTTACCATAACTCAAATATTTTCATACGGAACTATAGAAATCGAAGATCCAAAAACTGGACATAAATTTAAAGTTAATGGACATAGATTAAAACCATATTTCGAAGGTATAAGACCTAACTATAAAGAGGTTTTAATGCTTGGTCGACTCGATTAATAATTGAAATTAGGTCGAGTCGACGACGTTAAACCAAGCGCTTTATGGGAGGCAACCCATATTATTTATCTATTTTTATTGTATCTTAATAGTTAGTTTATATTATTGAAACTTTACTACTCAATTTTTATTAAGAATCGTCAAATATTCGAACCATTATGATGAGAAAAGAAATTATTCGATTTAGAGCGAAATTGAACATTATTTTGGAATCTCGCCGACGACGAGGTCGATACTCGCCGACAGCGAGGTTCACGCCTAATTTAATTCAGTTTATTTATCGAACTCGGCCGACGGCGAAGCGAGCCCGCCAGACGACTAGAACTCGAAAGGCGGTTTTATAAGCGAGTCGCCGACGGCGAGAAACTTCTCGCCGACAGCGAGGAAGTTATAAAAATGAGTTATATATACTTTAAATGCCACTTTGGACGGTTTCAACACCAAATCCTTAGTGAAAAATCATTCTTAAACCATTCTAAGTCTGCCTTCTTCACTAGAATTCATTCCATTCACCATAATGGCCTCCAAATTCTTAGATTCTTCTAAATGCGGAGTGTTTAACCGGAGGAAATTTGTGAGTGCGGAAGCGCAGTCGATCTTGACAAGGTTTTGGTAAAGAAAAGAGTTATCAAGGAACGGGGATTTGTCGATCGAGGATTAGAGAATTCCACTTACGAAGATAGAAGAAATGATCGCGCGGCGGCATGTTGGGAGGTATTCGTTACACTACGTCTGCTGTTGTTATTCCAGTTGTGAAAGAGTTCTACTCTAACTTACATGTGATCAACAATGGGAATATTTACGTCCGAGGAAGATGGGTGACGTTTACTCCATCAAGAGTAAATGAGTTATTCTCTATAGAAAACACCCCGGTATGTCACTATTCAAATTTTGTGCCTTCTCGGTATAATATGAATGAGATATTTCGATATCTGACTGATGAAACGGAAGATTGGGAAATGCGTGAAGACGGGTATGTTAGTTTCTCCGCATCACTTTTGAATCTCGTCTCGAAGCACCGGCACTTTTTCATCTCATCTAAATTGTTACCTACTATGAGGGTAAACAAGGTTTCAAAGGAATGCGTTACATTGAATTATTGTATTCAAATTGGATTGCCTATTGATGTGGGATCAATAATTGTTAAGTCTGCATTGGGTTTAATTGTGCATGGGTCAGTTCTTGGACTAGGACACCCATCTACTATTTTTGCATTATGCGGTCGATACTGGAGTTTCTTATGAAGCTTGGGAAAAGGTTCGTTACCTTGGAAGCCGCTTGATCCTACGGATATGTTCCCTACTTTGGACAATAATGAAGACATTACATTTATCTCGATAGAGCTTCACGGAATCATCCTATAGCAAGGCCTACTTCGGATAAAACGGAGTTACTTATGAAGAAAATTAATGGAATGGAGAAAGAACTACAAAATGTGAGAGATTTAATCGACAATATATCCGATTTATTTGATCACATTGATCGGAGGATGAAGGAACACTTCGATCATTCGGACACTTGGAAGCTAGCTTTCTTCATTTACCGAGACGAAGGGTTGGATCAGCTGAAGAATCCGCCGGAATTTCCCTTCGGGCCTTTCTATAACTTATTTGTGCATCATCGTCATATCGGAAATATCAGAGAAGATGAAGATTCTGATATTGAAGAGTAGTAGTAAAGATTTCCATAGTATGTTTATGTTTATGTTATTTGATTTGATTTAGATTTTTATTATGTGTGGAGTGATGATTTGAATATCTCAAACTTAATTGAGATATGTGTCATAGTTTTGTATCGGCATTTAGTGTGTCGTGGTTTGGTTTGCGATGCTTGATTAGTAGTAAGGATTGAAGTTTGAAGTTTGATTATAGAGTTTAAATTATGTTAGTTTGTACATCCCATGGATTTCAATATTAAAGTTAATTTGTTGTGTTGTGTGAATTTGTTTGTGTATAAGTAGCTAATCTTCATATTAAATTAATAAATGATGTGATCGGAAATTTAATATAAGACAAATCAAGGATGAAAATGAGTGACGAATTTCAAAAATTTAAAATTTTTGGAATCTCACCGACGGCGAGAAAAATCTCGTTGTCCCGACAGCGAGAAAAATCCTGCCGACAGCGAGATCGATCTCGCTGACAGCGAAGAATTTCTAGCCGACAGCGGATTTTTCCCGAGAGTTTTTGGTTCTGAAAAATATTAGCTCGCCGACGGCGAGAAAAATCTCGCTGACAGCGAGGTCGGAAAAAAATATATATTTGACCGGTCAAAAACACTATTCATCATCCTCAACCTCCAATTTTCGTAAAAACCTACCTAGGGCTTGAGAGATCTTGGATTTGAAGCGATTTCATCACTCAAAAACACCAGATTTCATCTTCTCTTGGTAAGTGCTTCACTCCTATACAAAAATTTTTGATTTTCACCACATTGCAAATTTTGGGAAAAATCAAAATGTGGAAGAAATATTCGGTGGAAATCCATGGAATTTGATTTAAATTGCTTACAAATGTTGTAGGAAGCCTTCTTAGTATTATTATTAAGTTTAGTGAAAGTTTTCACGATTTTCACATATCGATCGTATGGCTCCACGACAAAAACGTCGAGTAGAGTTCGACGAAAACCGATTCATTAATGCACTAGCACAGGCAAAATATTTTGAAAATATACAAGGAAGAAAGTGCACTGCGGATCGGGTATTCAAAAATCCGGGAGGAGAAGTAGAGCGGATTATAAAGGAACGAGGTTGGGAAAATTTCTGTTATGTTCAGTATAGAAGCATTGTAGAAGTGGTGAAAAGAATTTTATTCAATTTGATCATCGTCGAAGATGCACCAGTAAAGGTACGAGGGTATTTTGTAGATTTAACTGCTGCAAGAATTAACGCGTTCTATGAAGTTCATGACTCGCACTTTAACGAGTATGAAACTTTTGGAACGATGGAAGGACCACTAGAGGAAGTCATTAACTTTCTCACTGATGGGACCGGAGTTTAGAAAATTAAGCGACGAGGAAAGAGTGAATTTTTCTCTTTCTAAATTAAATGCGATCTCCAAAGCCTCGGCATTACTTTATTTGTTCTACTCGTTACCCACATATCACCATAGTGAGGTAACACGAGATAGAGCGATTCGAATTTCGTATTCGGAATAACGAAGCATCAACATCGGGAGAGTTATTTATCGAACATCCCGGCCACTCCTCGAAATGAGAGTGGAGCTGGATTGGGCCACCTCGGATTGATTTTTGCACTCGCCAACTCTCGGAGTTGAGGCTAGAGATGATGAAGAATGGGTGGAACCTATGAAACCACTTACAGTTGCTAACATTAAGAAGTATGAGTCCCATGAAGGGTGGAGAGCGGGAGTAAGAAGTTATTTTACTCGGTCAAGTAGAGATATACCCTCTACTAGCTATGGACCTCCCGAGCCTACCACCCCTACCTTACAAGATCCGATGAATGAATTGACTCGCATAGGAGGAGTTTTGAGCGGTTTGGAGAGACCATGGGGAGAAGATTTGATCATTTTGATCCAAAGGATTGATAATCTGGAGAGGAGACATGATTATGATAGTGAATACCTCCAGCGACATTCGGAATACGAAATTGCATACTATGAAGCTGAACGTCGTTATAGGAGTGGAGATTTAGATGTTGTCTTTCCAGAATGCCCCAGGTATACTCAATATCACCCTGCTCAGTCTTCTCAGCAGCCTACAGATCAAGGAGGGGATGATATAGTTTAGGACTTTGATGCTGAAGATTAAGACTTTATGTATTTTATTTGTTTGATGTAAGTTATTGTGGAAACTTTATATGTTTGTAATATTCAGTACTTTATTTTGAGACATTGGATGTTAGTTAGATTAATTTGCTTGGATTGTTATAGTAGTTAGTTTCTGTTTTTGTGTTAGTTAATTGCATTTGTTTTTATGTTAATTAGGATGTTAGTTTTCTTTAATATGTTTTTATTTTATTTTGTATTGTTTTAAGTTTTTAAAATTGTTAATCTGTTAGTTCAATTGTTTTTAATATGTTAGTAATTCATATGTGTAGTGTAGAGTTATTTTAATTGTTGTGTTTAATACTTATCTTAGATTTTATCCCTGCATTTTCTTTAAATTGTTATATATATATGGAGAATACTAACACTACAGGTTCAATGAAAAATGAAAAAGCCTGCAAAAATTTCAAACAAAAGAAGGAAATACCTAAACTTCAAAGGTATGATTTATTTACTTTCCTTCTTTTTCATTATTTAGAATAGATATAAAAATTTAAGTTTGGGGAGAGTAAAATACAAATTTAGTTATTAACTTGTTCTCAATTTCTATTTTCAAATTATTATAAAATGATTTTTATAGCAAATTTTTCAATTTGATTTAATATGAATTATTTTATTTAATTATTATAAAAGGTTAAATGAAATATTTCTAGTGCTTTAATTAATTAAATAGAATAAAATATTTGGTTAAAAGGAATAAGAATATAGTAAATTATTTTTAGTAGGGAAAACTATATTCTAAAATTAAAATTCTTAAGTATTCAAGTGAAAAAGAAAAGATTGAAAATCAACGAAGTAAAAACTATGAAGTATATATAAGCTAAGAAATATTTTTAAGTTTCAAATTTAGGAAGATGAAAATGAAGTTCAAAATTATTAAAGAGCTCTCCAGGATACGATAATCCTCATTAAAAAAAATGAGGAGAAGCTTCGAGGAGATGTCTTATAAAAATTGGCTTCATTTGATTTAACCTAAAGGGAAAAACTTAGATATTTCCAAACTTATGTTTATGGATTAAAATTTTACCTAATAGTATTTTCTTGAATTTCTTATCATATGAATATCTTAAGTAGTTATTCTTTTAAATATAGTCGTTCCGAAATGAATAGTAAAGTTAGAAATCTTAGACCTGATGACTAAATAATTTATTTCTATAAGATTAATCAAATTACATGAATTATTTCTATTTAACTTTATTATGATATTACTTAATTTAATTCATAGTTGTTTAAATTGAAAAATCTTATTATAAAACTCATTATTTTTTATGTAGTACTAAAATTACTTTAGGACAAGTAATAAGTAAGTTTGGGGGATTTTGATCACTGAAAAATTTATTAAGAAATTCATACCTATTTTTGATAAAATTGCACTTTAAAGAAGGATATTTTCTTTATTTTATTGCAGGAATGAAGAATTTAGGTGATAAAAACAAAAATCATAAAAAGGAGCGAATTTGGAGCAAAATCATGCAATTTGTGCTGAGTCGCCGACGGAGAGATCGAGCCGCCGACGGCGAGGTTACGAGAAGAAAATTCGAAAAATTTATAATTGTCTCGTCGACGACGAGCCCGAGCCCGTTGATGCCGAGCTAGAGCGGTTTGAAGATCTTACGAAGCCTCGCCGACGACTGAGGTAGTTCGTCGTCGACGGCGAAGATTGTTGAATGGTGCAAATACATTGAACACTGGACACCTATTGAAGGGATGCTTACACACCTCTTGGTCCTTTGCTCACCTCTATATATGAAGCCGAAATTAAGTCTTTAGAGTGTTCTAAGTGTGTTATTGTGTCCAGTGTGTGTGCAGTCTTTTGTGTCTTAAAGAGTCTTTGAGTGTTATAAGTGAGTATTTAGTAAGTTAGTGAGTTTTTAGTGAGTCGTCTATATCTTTGGAAGGAAGAGTCGAAAAGAATCTGAGAGAGTACGCTTGGAGATAAATTAAGATAAGTATTTGTATTTATTGTTTTTAACTTTAAATGAAATCCATGCTTAGTTTAGTTTCATGCATTACGAGTAGTTTATTTAGTCTTTCTCCTCGTTATGAAATTAAGTGATTTGATGAACTAAAAATAGAAGTACTTTTATATATGAATAAATTGTGATAATTTTTACTTAAAACTTAATTTACTTTTCAAGCTGGCCATTTGATTTGTTAAAATATGTTGATTATCAACTATAGTAAAAATTACATCCGATATTCGGGAATTCAAAAGCCTTGGAAGGAGGGTGCGAATAAATAGGAAATAATATCCTTGGGCGTAGAATTGAGCATTTTAGTGTGATGTACTAAAATATTCAATTTGGTCCTATTGTTTGAGAGTCGAAGTGTAGATGTTAGCCCTCGGGCGAGGGAACGTGGGAGCTACGAAGTGGCGGTCGGTATCCTCCCAGACTAGCCGCAGCTTCGGTAATCAAACATAGGATTAGTCAATATTCTTTACACCTGGACTAAAGGGTAAAGAATAGGAATGCTCCTATTTGTCACAATACCTTAACATTATCTATTTAAATTCATCAATCATTTAAATTTCTAAATAAGGGGAAAGATACTTTTTCTGAATAGTTAAGGCTTATTTAGCAATTAGTTTTATTTCCTGCACTTTCAATTCGTATTAATTTTCTCGCTTAGTTAATTTATCTAATTAAAATACTTAGTTTACTTTATTGCGCTTAAATTCGAATTCCAAATTTTCATATATTATTATTATTATTATTATTATTATTATTATTTTAAAATTAGTCTGTTATTTAATTTTCTTTTCCTCGTGGGATCGATAACCGAGACTCCACTAGAGCGCATGTATTACGATACGATACGTATACTTACGTAGCATCCACGACATAAACAATTACAATTCTATACATATATTATAGCGAGGTCGAGTTTTTGGCGTCGTTGCAATTAAATTAAAAATATCATAATATAAAATTGTGGGTCAAGTTTTTGGCGCCGTTGCAATTAAATTAAAAATATCATAATATAAAATTGTTGGTCATGCCTAGGCACTGAATATTGGGCGCTTGACATCGAAATCTGAAGTATTTTCAGAGCACGTAATGTCTCGACACAAATTTTGGCACTTAGGCACTAGAATGCAAAAATTGGCGGTTTCGACAATTACATGCTTCATTTCACTTGTAGAAAGTATAAAATGTTGAAGGCGAATATGAAGGGGATTTACCTTATTTTTTGACATCCTAGATAGTGGAACTTTGAAGGATAATACAAAAAAAGATTAACCAAGCGTTTGTGACTGAAGACAAGCTACAGTTGAGAGAATTTGTGAAACTTTATGGTTTTAATTTCATCATCTAAACTATGAAGGAAGGAAAATGAGTATAATGGAGTTTTTATTGTGTGGTTTTGTATCATTCAATTGATTACGTCTTCTGTACTTGATTGCTTCTTTTAATTAAATGACTATATTGATGTGTACAAGTATTAGTGGTGAGTAGTTCTCTCATTCTCACTTAGGATGGGGATGTAGGATTGATGTGTGTGAAGGTTTCAAAGTGATTTTGTACTTAATTTTATTTGGTGTTGATTAACTTTTAGAAGTCATTTTACATTTCACTCTAACCAAGTGTTTTGTTAATGCCTATAGAGTTTTGAAACTCAGAAGATATCATAATGGAATCGACTAATTTAATCACAATAACTCGGAGGAATAAGGATATATTCTCAATGTTAACGTAAACTTGATTAGGAGAAATTAGTGAGTGGGATTAGAAATTGGAATTAGGGAACTAAATCTGATCTCTAGCCATGCTTTCTTAGACTACTGGGAGGGGGTAACGAAGTGTGCTCATTTATCTTTAGTATTTTTATTTTACTTTCACATTCATTGTACTATAGATTCATTCCAGGGCAGAACTTCTTAAGCACTTGAAAAACTCTTAAATTTCTTCTTTGTTAGCATAGAATATTTTGAATTTGATAACTTATGATTATATTTAAGGATAATAACCAAATAATCAATTTTCAAGATAGGCCTAACGATTGTAATAAAGAACTTTTTCTCATTTGGGTTTACTTAGTTCCCCACGGGATCGACAACCAGACTCCAATTTGGTACTGCTGATATACCACATATACTTGCGTGAGTCACTAGTGCTTCGCCTCACTTGGTGCGTGTTAGATGCAGCCATCCAAGCTAAGTTTGAAGGCTAGCTAATCAAGAAGAAGGATAAAATGAATGATATGAGTTCGAGCCGATCATACTATAACAAGCCATATAGGCACTAGAGCTAAAAGGCTGAGTGAAAGCATCGACCTACCTCTCCATATATCTGACTCGAAGAAAGAATCCAGTTCCCCACCATTACCAACTGTTCAACAGAAGCCCCGAGATTCCTCATTAGAGACCAAGAATTGACAACGAAACAGAGTCTCATAATAATTCAAAAGAATCTCGTTTTCATAGAAAAAAACAATCTATCGGGTTACGGTGATCCACCCTCTATTCGATAACCTAGTTTCGTTTTGCCCATCCTTGAATCAAAGATAAATTGATAGAGTAATTCGATCGATCAGTAAAGTCTAGTCGACCGAGTCAATTTTGTCGACCTGAAGATATTCAAGATTAGCCGACTGGCTGTACAAATTAACCTCACCGACAGAATCAACCTTACCATGACGAAGTCATGTTAGTTGATCAACCTTACCTTAAATATCAAGATAATGCTCTTTAAAGTCGAAGTTGATATTTTCTATGGCTTGGAGATATAAAAATGATAATTGATTTGGCAGTTTGTGAAGACATTTTTCCCATTTTTAAAACTTTTAAGAAAAAATATTTTTGATTTTTATTAATGAAAGCATTACAATTATTTTTAAAGAAAAGTAATGGATAAATTTTTTTGTAATCATTTTATTAATTTAATACTGTTGTGAAGATTTATAAACTATTATCCCTTTCATCCATGCTATTTACATACATACCACTTAAAAATCTTTTATTTGCATAAAGAGGAGGATTATCAAGGAAAGAGGTTTTATTAATCGAGGTATAGATAATCCTACTACAAGAGTTGAACAGACAATAAAGGAAAGACGTTGGGAAGTGTTATGTTACACTACCGCTGTCGTAGTCATTCCAGTTGTGATGGAATTCTATGTAAATCTTCACGGGATCAACCAAGGATTCGTCTTTGTGCGAAGTAGGTTTGTGCAATTCACTCCTACGATAATTAATGATCTTTTTTATTGAGAATGTACATATTTGCCACAATTTCAATTTTAATGCCACAAGTAATAATATAAATGATGTGTATCATTATTTGACAGATGAAAATGAAGATTTGGAAGTTAGAGAAAATTGATATATTAGTTTCCCTTATGCATCTTTAAATTCGGTGTCAAAGCAGTGACATTACTTTATTTCAGTAATGTTATTTCCAACTATGAAGATTAGTAATCAAGGAAAGTGTTATTTTGAATTTTTGTATTCAAATTGGAAGGTCGATTGATATTGGTACTATAATTGTGAAATCAGTTTTGTGATTGATAGTTCATGGATCTAAATATGGGCTTGGACACCCGTTCACCATATTTTTGTTGTGTAGTCAATCATAAGTTTCATATGAGAGTCGGAAAAATGTTCTTCTTCCATGGAGGCCTATTGATCCAACTAATCTTTATGACTACCAAACAGTAGGAGATGAAGGTGATATGGATCTGCTTGTTGATCAACCAACTCAGACTTCACAACCCATTCAACCTTACTTTCCTGAAAGTTTCAGAGTGATACTAAAGAGAATCAAGCAGTTGGAGAAGAGGTACAAAATATTATGAATGTCATCAATAATATTTCTTATTTATTTGATCATATAGACTGAAGGATGAAGGAACAATTTGATCACACTGGTCGGATTGTGATGGGCTTGATTAACCTGATGAAGAAGAACGCTGTGATTGCTGAGGATTCATCTGATAAATTCCCATTTTGTCTCTTCTACAATTTGTTCTTGCATCAGCAATCTATTGGAGATATCAGAGAAGAAGATAGTTCTGAGACCGATGTGGAGTGATTACTGGATTCTGTTTATGTTTGATGTGTGTTTGCTTTGCTTTACTTAGTTTTGTTTGGTGTGTTTAGTATTTACTTTGATTTGCTTTATAGTTTGAATTTGGATTTATTATGCTTAATTTCATTGTGTGTGCTTAGATTTTAGTGTTTGCTTATCGTAGTGTACTAGCAACACTAAAAATCTAAGAGTTATTGGTTTAATTTGATGAACATATTAGATTTTATATATAGAAGTATGTTTTGTATTTTTTGGGTATGAATTGTTAGTTATTGCTTAATGAAGTGTTAAATGTCATTGTGGAGGACTATACGATTGAAATTATGAAAAATTTTCGAACCTAGAAAATTTTTTTCACTAGCGCCGCTGGCGCCCAAATCCAGAGAGTTATGGCATTTTTTAAAAAATAGAGCACCGTCGGCGCCCTATCGAGTGCCGCCGACGCCCAAGTACAGAAAAAGGACAAAAACCCTTTATTTCGTGATTTTGACCTTGACCCGCGGTTTTGTTTCCATTGCTTTCGTCTTCCTCCTCCCTTTCTGCAATTTTGAAGACCTAGGGCTTGCTAGATCTTGGATTTGAAGCAATTTCAAGACTTTTCGAGACCTGATCTACACTTCTCTTGGTAAGAGCTTCACTTTGATTTAAAAATTTTTTATTTTCACCATAGGAATTTCTCACATTGCGTAGATTGGAATTTTGGGATTTTTGAAGAAATTTTGAGATTTCCTATGATGAAATTTGCTCTTACTTGTTTAGAATAGTATTTGGAGTTTGTTACATTGTGGATTTGGAATTTATTGGAAATTTTTCTTACAAATTTTTAGAAATTCACATGGCTCCAAGGATGAGTAAAGGAATAGAAAATTGGATTTTGATGAAGAAAAATTTGTCAATGTTAAAGCACAATTTCGCTTTAATTCTTACCTTTACAATAAGAAGTATATTCAGGATCGAGCTTTTGATAATCCTGGTGGATCTGTAGAATAATTATTTGCCGAGCGAAACTGGGAAAGATTTTGTTATTTTACTGCTAATATTGTTTTGGGTGTTGTTAGAGAATTCTATGCAAATGTGCCCTGGATTGAGACTGAATATGTGCTAGTTAGAGGAAAACGATACAGCTTATAAAACGATACAGCTACAGAAACTAAGGAGATGAGTTCGCTTATAAAACGATACAGCTACAGAAATTTACTTACCTATAGAAACGAGAGAGGTGATGCCACTATCTAGCGCGGGAGGGGCATCGTCAAGCAAAGGAGAGGTGGGAGCTCTCAGCATTGCTGTCAACAACGGAGGAAGAAACGGAAGGAAGAAAAAAAGTGTATAGGGGAGGAGGACACCGTGGGAAGATCTGTCGAGCGGAGGCAAGACGCTACTGTTTTCACCTAGCCAACGATAACGGCTGAAAACGTTGACGTTGAGCAGAAGGGGCGAGACGAAGGCGACGTGTAGTGCGAATGTCGAACAAGGCGACATAAGGAAGGAGATCAGTGTTGGAGAGCCAAAGCATCAGCTAAGTGTGTATGGCGTTCAATTGAGGAAGATAAAGTATGTTTTATAATTTTAATTATGTGATCTATAAATATTTAAAATAATAAAAATTTTATACTTAATTAATATAAAGATAATAATTAATTAAAATAATATAAATTATTATATATATATATATATATATATATATATATATATATATATATATATATATATATATATATATATATAGATAGAGAGAGAGAGAGAGAGAGAGAGAGAGAGAGATGTGTATATGTAGATATATATATATATATAT